>JAOTOL010000512.1:0-78388 GCA_034440575.1 Imbricaverruca yamaguchii | reverse complement strand
CGTCAGCCGACAGACACAGGTCAGTCACTGACATCAGCCCAGCCGACAGGCACAGGTCAGTCACAGACGTCAGCCGACAGGCACAGGTCAGTCACTGACATCAGCCCAGCCGACAGGCACAGGTCAGTCACAGACGTCAGCCGACAGGCAGATGTCAGTCACAGACGACAGCCGACAGGCGCAGGTCAGCCACTGACGTCAGCCGACAGGCACAGGTCAGCCACTGACTCACCCGACAGGCACAGGTCAGTCACAGACGTCAGCCCGACAGGTAGAGGTCAGTCATAAGCGTAAGACATGCAGGCAGAAGTCAGTCTGTGAATAAAATAATGACTTAGGGAGACGACTAGCAGGCACTATAAACACATTGGTGACAGACTGGAGAACTCAGCAACAACAATAACATCAACATCAACAACAACAACAACAACAGCAACAATCCAGGATAGTGCAACGTTGGCCTTCGAAATATAGTGATGAAACGTAGTAGACATGATGAGGGGTCTGCAATGTAGTGCGGTGATGCCTGTGGGCTGCGGCTGTCCTACGTGATAATGTCAGAACGAGTAGTTAGGTTTGTCGTTAGGTACCGCTCAGTGCACCACCGTTGGTCATGCTCTGGATCTGTCCGAATGGACATGTTCGTGGCCTACGTTGATATAGTCTGGTATGCTACTCACTGTCCTACGACTGCTCTGCATCCGGACCACTCAACCGTGACACGACCCAATAACCGCTTCATTCCACCGCCCAGCCCACCGCCCCGCCCACCGTCCACTCCACCGTCCGGCCCACCGTCCAGTCCACCGTCCGGCCCACTGCCCAGTCCAGCACTCATTTCACCTTCCAGTCTTCCGCCCAGCCCACAGCCCAGTCTACTGTCCGATCCGCCGTCCTGTCCGCGATACAGGCCATCGTCCAGTCCATCGTCCAGTCCACCATCCGACTCGTCCAGTCCATCGTCCAGTCCACCATCCAGTTCACCGCCCAATTCACCGTTAAATCTGCCAACCAGTCTATCGTCCAGTCCATCGTGCAGTCTACCGTACAGTATATTGTTCACTCCCACAACCAGTCCATCGTGCAGTCTACCGTATAGTATATTGTTCACTCCCACAACCAGTCCATCGTGCAGTCTACCGTACAGTATATTGTCCACTCCCACAACCAGTCCATCGTGCAGTCTACCGTACAGTATATTGTTCACTCCCACAACCAGTCCATCGTCCAGTCTACCGTACAGTATATTGTTCACTCCCACAACCAGTCCATCGTGCAGTCTACCGTACAGTATATTGTTCACTCCCACAACCAGTCCATCGTGCAGTCTACCGTACAGTATATTGTTCACTCCCACAACCAGTCCATCGTGCAGTCTACCGTACAGTATATTGTTCACTCCCACAACCAGTCCATCGTGCAGTCTACCGTACAGTATATTGTTCACTCCCACAACCAGTCCATCGTGCAGTCTACCGTAGTTTTCCCCACAGTCCATGTAGTCCACAGTATTGTCACTTACAGTATTTGTACTAAGTCATGTGAACGCAGTTTTCCAGTGTGCGTGTACATTCACAACAGTCCATGTGCAGTCACCGTACAGTATATTGTTCACCCCACAACCAGTCCATCGTGCAGTCACCGTACAGTATATTCCCTCCCACAACCAGTCCATCGTCAGCTACCGTACAGTATATTTCCACCCCACAACCAGTCCATCGTGCAGTCACCGTACAGTTATTCCACAAAGTCCATCGTGCAGTCACGTCAGATTTGTTCACCACAACCAGTCCATGTGCAGTCACCGTACAGTATATGTCCCAACAGTCCATCGTCAGTCACCGTACAGTTATTGTTCCCCACAACCAGTCCAGTGCAGTCACCGTACAGTAATCCCCACAACCAGTCCATCGTGCAGTCACAGTATTGTCAGTCCATGTCAGTCACCTACAGTTATTGTTCACAAGTCATGCAGTCTACCTCATTATTGTCACAAGTCCATCGCAGTCACCGTACAGTATATTTTCCCCACAACATCCCGCAGTCACCGTCAGTATATTGTTCACCACCAGTCCATGCAGTCACACAGTTTTCCCACAACAGTCCATCGTGCAGTCACCGTACAGTATATTGTCCCCCACAACCAGTCCATCGTGCAGTCTACCGTACAGTATATTGTCCACTCCCACAACCAGTCCATCGTGCAGTCACCGTACAGTATTGTCACCCCACAACAGTCCATCGCAGTCTACCGTACAGTATATTGTTCACTCCCACAACCAGTCCATCGTGCAGTCACCGTACAGTATATTGTTCACTCCCACAACCAGTCCATCGTCAGTCTACCGTACAGTATATTGTCCACTCCCACAACCAGTCCATCGTGCAGTCTACCGTACAGTATATTGTTCACTCCCACAACCAGTCCATCGTGCAGTCTACCGTACAGTATATTGTTCACTCCCACAACCAGTCCATCGTGCAGTCTACCGTACAGTATATTGTTCACTCCCACAACCAGTCCATCGTGCAGTCTACCCAGTCATCCACCGCAGTCTTGCCTTAGTTTTGTATTGTTTTAGTCCATCGTCCAGTCTCCCGCCAAGTCTGCTGAATATGTTCCTGGTTGCCTGGTTGTCGGACGGTCTGAGTTTGCCTGCTGCCTGCCACTGCCCTGGTTGTCGAGCAGTGACAGGCAGCAACTGAGTGGTGCAGAGTATGGGCTCCGTCGAGTTTCGCTGGCATGGACGCGCTAAGACCGCCCGCCACGCTGCTCGCCTCGCTGGCTGGAGAGTGCTCCACTTGTTTTCCAGACGGGTCAAGTATTTTTCAGTCACGAGCAGTCAAGCTCGAGAGGTTCAAGAGGTGATAGGTTTCATCCAGGGAAATGGAAATATCTCCAGTTGGCATGGTGCGAGAGGTGTGCAATCTCAAACAAGGCCGTTTGCGTCTCCTCGCGGTAGTCTCCGCCAGTCCATGGACGTGAACGAATTCCAACCAAGAACCAAGGCCAATTTCTTCTCGGATGGCTAGCCTTACTGGACACCTGTAGGTAGACTGCTAGCCTGATGAGCTGAAAGTGAGGTACTTTAATGCCAAGGTAACAGCGGTGATTGAGCCAGCTATATTGATTGCTATGCTAATCGACGCGATTTGTTTCACCACAGTTGAATGGTGCCAATGGTCTCGGCATGATCCAGCACTGCCTGGACACCCAACTACTGTGATATGCAGAGATGGATCCTCGTCTGCCTAGCGATCTGTTTTATACTATGCACGATGAGCCCTTCCCCTTTTCGTTTTCTCGAAACTAGTATTGTTAAAGAGTTGAAGCCCTTGCTCGTGCAAGTGTAGAGAAGTTTGATGTGCTCCCGATGTCATCTACAGTATTTCGGTCCACAAGGTTCATTTTTGGCCTCTAATCCTGTATAACTCAACACGCAGGTTGTTTGAATCACGTGTGGCTGCAATGTCAAATGACTGAACCGTTGAATGGCCAGCACTACCCTCGGGAAACATCAAACTGTGTGAAAGTCGAGAGGTCTGACCCTGGGATTCGTAGGCCACGGATTGGCATACACAGAAAACAAAAAAGACTCCCGTATTTCTTGTGGTATAGTTGTATTTTATAAGAAGTACTTCTCAACTATCAGGAGGACGGAGTGCGATATCAATTTCAACACAATTCATTTTTTCATAGAATTGGTGTGACAGCGCAAGAAATGCCTTAGTCTAGTGCTGTTCATTCGACGGTATGGTTATGATGATATGGTTTAATTTTGAAAGACTTTTTGAATTGATTCCACTGATTTTGAAAGTGTGTGTGGTGGGGGGGGGTAAAGATCCCCTTTGAAGTTGATTCTTACTATGTGTCGCCATAACATACATGATAAACTTTCATGAAAAGTGGGAGAGGGCATAAGCTCCTCGCCACCCCCTCCCCCTGTTCCTACACCTATGAGTTTGTTCTATGTAGTTAATTTGATCGTAACGATTCATCTAATGAACTATCAGACGAGATCTGACTTTTCAATGAAATGTTGAAACACACAAAACGGGTAAGGCAACTTAGGGAACCTTTTTTATCTTGTCATCTGAAACCGCGCAACCCCAGTTCAGGCTCAGATTCCCAACTCCTAGGAGTATAACTATGTTATTGTGTAAGGTGGTCCTCTGTCTTCTTGCGTTATAATGGAATGACCACGTAAGCTTACCGTACTTCTATCCTCGTCAGTACACGACATTTCACCACTGTCCGTAGTGCAGATGGCTCTTGCGACTGCTCCCTAATGTTTCCAGACAGGTGGTCATACTTGCGACTTCCGTAGTGTTTCAAAGCGAAGATGCCAGCCACAATATGTTGAAGTTTCCCGTTTTATGGCTCTCCGTGCAAAAACAATGCCTGACACACGCTTCGAACGTCTGAATAGTATTCCCCTCAGCATCTTTGAATATCAACAATGTTCGATTCATTACATGCACACCCATAGGTGGTGACCTCGTTTTGTGGACTTACGGAATAATGTCATAAAGCACTATTCCTTGTACCTAAAATATATGCAAATAAAGATCCCGGAAGCAGAAAAGGGTCATCTGAGGTGAAGTTGGTCTTTGTTAGCACTTCATCTTTGTTGTCCGACACAATACCAGATCCAATATCGATAATTTGAAGGAAATAAGTGAGATTAATTTTCGATCGCTTGTAAAATGCAAAAAGAGCATTAATAATGATAGATAAGTAACACCGTATATACTAGAAATGAACTATTTGTCAAATAAAACATTTTGAAGTTCTCCAATATCGTTCAAAAACCGAGCTTGTTATTGCCGTACAGATTGTGTTAAGAAACCTATATATATATATATATATATATATATATATATATATATATATATATATATATATATATATATATATATATATATATATATAACTAAATGTAGCCCTTATAATTACACATTTATTGCGACTGCACACAAATAATTAAGCACCAAACCGCAAATCCAGACGGGAAAACCCAGACAACAAGCCGCCGAAGCATGCATCTTCCGTGCGAATCGACGGTACAATTTCATATGCCGCTCGTGCGGTAAGGCAAGTCTTGCTCTGATGATTACATAGCTGGAGCTCACCGTCAAAGCACCACATGTTCTTAGCATATTGGAAGCCGAAAACAAAGTCAATAATGGCCGGTACTAATCAATAATAATCATTCAGTCAATCCCGACTTTTTTCTTGGCGTGTTTTCCAAAGACTGCTGTCCTCCACCATAAGGCAACAGCATTGAAGATTTTACACGAAAGTTTCACCAATTGCGCAGAATTTCTCTACCTCGAACACATGTGCCAAATTTCAACACATCACCATGTGTCATTTTCACGGTGTGCTTGTGATACCTTAGGAAACCTCAACGCGCTTCATCCCTGTCTCGCCCTACGTTTAATGAAATGTTAATGGTGGTCCCGAATTTCATAATGCCTATTTAATCCTATGTAATAAGAAACTGGCTTCGCCTTGGGGACCGTTTCCAGTCGGACAAATCCGTATGTCCGTGAAATTAGCAGCAGCCATCTGTCCAGTCTGTAAAGTTAGCAGCAACCATATGTCCAGTCCTTGAAGTTAACAGCAGCCGTCCATCCAGTCCGTGAAGTTATCAGCAGCCAGCTGTCCAGTCTGTGAAGTAAACAACAGCCATCCGCCCAGTCCGTGAAGTTAACAGCAGCCATCCGCCCAGTCCGTGAAGTTAGCAGCAGCCAGCTGTCCAGTCTGTGAAGTTAGCAGCAACCATATGTCCAGTCCTTGAAGTTAACAGCAGCCGTCCATCCAGTCCGTGAAGTTATCAGCAGCCAGCTGTCCAGTCTGTGAAGTTAGCAGCAACCATATGTCCAGTCCTTGAAGTTAACAGCAGCCGTCCATCCAGTCCGTGAAGTTATCAGCAGCCAGCTGTCCAGTCTGTGAAGTTAGCAGCAACCATATGTCCAGTCCTTGAAGTTAACAGCAGCCGTCCATCCAGTCCGTGAAGTTATCAGCAGCCAGCTGTCCAGTCTGTGAAGTAAACAACAGCCATCCGCCCAGTCCGTGAAGTTAGCAAGTGTCACAGCAGAGGCTCCAACAGACAGCTTCAGCGCCATGCAGCTATGCCAACTAAATTGACGCTATGGAGCAGATTTGTGTAGCTGTACATGATAAGGTATTGATAAACAAGTGGCATATGAAAGTATGACTATGTAAATGTATTCCATGACATGAATTTAGGTACAATTGCGGTTTGTTGCTGTTAGAACTGTGAGCTATGCTATGTATTGAACTATGTAGCAAGCACTCACCTGTAATTTGTTTTTCAATAACTTATCACGCACAGCTTCATAAATCTGCTCCAAACTTGAATTTAATTGGCATAGTTCCTTGTTGTTGGAGCTGTCTGCTGGAACCAGCTGCTGTAGCTGTTACTAACTTCACGAACATCAAATCGGTATCATCACCGTGGTGCCAGTACCGTGGTAGCAACACCGTGGTGCCATCATCATGGTACCATCACCGTGGTGCCATCACCGTGGTGCCAACACCGTGGTGCCATCACCGTGGTGCCAACACCGTGGTGCCAACACCGTGGTGACAACACCGTGGTGCCATCACCGTGGTGCCAGTACCGTGGTGCCATCACCGTGGTGCCAACACCGTGGTGCCATCACCGTGGTGCCAACACCGTGGTGCCAATACCGTGGTGACAACACCGTGGTGCCATCACCGTGGTGCCATCACCGTGGTGCCAACACCGTGGTGCCATCACCGTGGTGCCAATACCGTGGTGCCATCACCGTGGTGCCAACACCGTGGTGCCATCACCGTGGTGCCAACACCGTGGTGCCAATACCGTGGTGCCAACACCGTGGTGCCAATACCGTGGTGCCATCACCGTGGTGCCATCACCGTGGTGCCATCACCGTGGTGCCAATACCGTGGTAGCAACACCGTGGTGCCATCACCGTGGTGCCATCACCGTGGTGCCATCACCGTGGTGCCATCACCGTGGTGCCAGTACCGTGGTAGCAACACCGTGGTGCCAATACCGTGGTGACAACACCGTGGTGCCATCACCGTGGTGCCATCACCGTGGTGCCAACACCGTGGTGCCATCACCGTGGTGCCAACACCGTGGTGGCAACACCGTGGTGCCAACACCGTGGTGCCATCACCGTGGTGCCAACACCGTGGTGCCAACACCGTGGTGCCATCACCGTGGTGCCAGCACCGTGGTGCCAACACCGTGGTGCCATCACCGTGGTGCCAACACCGTGGTGCCAACATCGTGGTGTCATTACCGTGGTGCCAACATCGTGGTGTCATTACCGTGGTACCATCATATGGGTGCCATCGTCGTGATGTCATCACCGTGGTACCAACACCGAGCACCAGTGTCGGCGCTGGTGACGCGCTTCCACTGCCGGCGCCGCAACATGTCCCAGATCAAGCCACACCTCTCTCCGCCGCGACCTGCCAGAGGTGAAGCGTCTCGACGTCATCTCGACGAAAAGGTGACGCGTCTATGAAAGGTCACAGGTGGCGCCTCTGGCGGTGGCCACATCAAACGCCGCCGCCTCTGATGGAGTTGCCGCCGCCGGCGTCGACCATTAGTGCGATGTAGTGCTGTGTCGACGCCAGCAAAACAGCCTTGATGATCTCTAATGTCGCCCAGATTGGACACTGTTGGAAAGGATTGTCCACGAATCCATCTTTGACGGGTGTCAGTGGCTGTGTTCGCGATGCAATCTGTTAATTTCGCCGCGAGTCAGTGGGTGCATTTGTGACAGAACTTACAGTCGGATGGACTTCCATCGCGGTGCTAGGCTGCACAATTAGCCAAACAGGATATAGGGTCAGTGCATTGCAGGGAAATAGAAGCATTCATATTAAAACGCCGATTGCTCGAGCGAGGGTGTATTCGAAGTGAGTCCTCTGCCGTGCGTGTGCAAAACAAAAAGTTAGCGTGCATAACAATTACCCAACTCGATTTGGCCCAGCTCGACCGAACAATCACCATTTTGAAAACTTCATATTTTTGTCACAATGGATCAAGGTACGGTATCTTTCTTCGATATTAAACTTGCCCTTTTATATTCTCATTTCTATCAGTTTTGATAGCCATGCTTTGGTCTCCAGTGACCTGCTGAGCCACGCTGTTTTGTGGTGGTACTAACCAGCCCGTACCGCACGGCGCATCACCGAGGTAGGTGGCCTGGCACTTGTGCCGCCAGCTACTACGAGGGGTGGGCTGAAGTAGTAGGCCCACAAAATATGTCGACTTCAATGATGCCTGATTATGTACTTGCAGCACGAGAGTCAAACGTGCAGCCAGGATGATGTGATGAGTGAGAGACAATGAATGCCAAAGGTGCACAAGTGCTGATACCAGGGGTAGGTACAAGGGGACACTGTGGGTATGTGCCCACGTTACCCTTCCGGCCGGGAAATTGGGCCTCTGTGAAGACTCTAGTGCACCCCCTTGAATTATGTCAGTTAGAGGCTCCCTTCTGGGAGGAAAAGCGTCCCATAGTGGAAAGGCGCTCCTCAAGGAAGGCCAAAGTGCAACCCAGCAATAATTATTCAGCCAGACGTGCCTGTCCAGAAGGCTCGATTACACCCCTGCCCCTCGAGTGTTTGTTCCAGACAGAGGTGCTTCTCTAAACAAAGGCGTCCCTCCGAATGCTTTCGAAGTTGTGCCCCCCCTCCGGACATGTGCCCCATCCCTATTACAATTCCTGAATCCCCCCTGGCTGGTACATGATAATTTTTTATGAGAACACTACCTGAGAGGATTGCATCGAACACACCCCACGTAGCTTCTATAGTGGAATCCCATATCTTTCCTCATGGCCTTGTCTGTCCAGCGCCTTGATGCCGCCATATTCTGATGTCAATCCTCGTCCAACCAATACCTCGGTGACGCTCTCTTCTGATAGTAATATGAACAATTTATGGTTATATTATATAAAAATGTGTAAAATTTGTTATAAAATAACATTATTTATTATATAATATTAAATAAGGTTAAACAGGATACCAATCCTCGCTCGTGTACGGTATTTCGCCATCTTCGGCTGTGCAGGAAAGAGGAGGCGGCGGGGGAGGGTTGTCACCTTCCCGTAACATTTTCGAACAGGGAGTGTTATCACATGTAAAATGCCAGTCTGTTTCACGTCACGGGATCTCGCGATTGGCATCCGACTTTTATACTTTGGGTCACTGTGTGACCGCCTAGGTCATTTTCAGGTCCATTTTTTCGCAGCAAAATCGAGATGCGTTGCTTTCTATCTTTGTCTGTGTAAAAACTGTAGTAGATACGCGTTTTACATGTCCACTATGGTGCTCCTCAGTGTCTTTGGATATACCCATGGAAAAATTTGCTACCTTTCAATGCAAAGGTAAAAGGTTAGGTGAAGTCAAAGTGTTGGGTGGCCTGATTTTGGACGTTTCCGAAATAGTGCTCTAAAATACAATTTTCTTATGTCCAGATGTAAAACGGGACGTCAGATTCAGCTGTTTTGGCGTCCAAATTAGAGCCAGATGATCCCCTCTTCTCCTTACTCTGTGCCGAGCGACGGTGCGCTGATACACGCTGTTTCTCCATGGCGGCCAGAAAGTCTTGGAGCGGGGAGGAGGTTGAGAAAATACAGCAGCTCCCTCTACACCGCCCCTCCCCCACGCATTCACGGGCGAGGGTTGAACGATCCGTGAAATCCTACAGATAACCGCAAAGCGGGGGAGACATCAGAGTATTTTGATATATGATTCAGCGCCGTTGGTATGGTACTGAGCGGGATTGGTCATATCGACGTCAGCTGGCCTTGTTTTAGACGTTTCATCGATCTGGATGCCATCTGCGTCTCATTTCAAACAAACGAGCACACACTCCGGTGTCATCAAGACTCGATCGGTAGCCCATCCACGTTTGGCAACACTCACTTCAGTTCCGATGTTCCCAATATTTGAATGTAACGATAAACAGCATCCATGTCAGTACAAGCCTAGGTGTAGAAGCACCAAGAAAAGCTGCATGCTATCTAGCTTGAGCGAACGATCTCCATAACTCATCTCACTCTCTCACTCCTACTTATGATTCCTCTTACTCTATACAATACCAATTTCTTTTTGTGGAGAATCGGGAAATTCGGTTATAAGCAGCCACCATCAAATGTCCAAATTTTCGCCCAGCTCGTCGCGTCTATAGTTTAATTTTGTCTACTTTACAAAGTTTCACCTTATTGTTGTAGTTGGCAGTTCATACAATTTGTATGCGCACGAGGAGATCCTGCGTGCGTATGCAAATGGTTGCGTCAGCTGCCAGCTCCTAGTTGCTAAAGGTCTTTTAGGTTACAAAGTTTATGATATAGAAGACATATGCAAGAATGGAATCGTCCCCGCAGTGCATGGCTGTGTATGTTAGATGACAATTCATGAATTCCTCTTCTTGAGCACTTCTGTTGAACAACACCCCATATTACGCAGTGTACACATCGAGTTTGTGTTCAGTCCGAGCAGAACACTTAAAAGGTAACTGTTAAATGGCAACTTAGTTTCTGCACTCAAGTTCGGATGGACTCCTCTATGGACCATCACGGGTAGACGCCCACTGAGCCGATATCCACAGCCTGTCCACTGAGCCGATACCCACAGCCTGTCCACTGAGGCGATACCCACAGCCTGCCCACTAAGCCAATACCCACAGCCTGCCCACTGAGCCAATACCCACAGCCTGCCCACTGAGCCGATACCCACAGCCTGTCCACTGAGGGATACCCACAGCCTGTCCACTGAGCCGATACCCACAGCCTGTCCACTGAGCCGATACCCACAGCCTGTCCACTGATCCAGTACCTGCAGCCTGTCCACTGAGGCGATACCCACAGCCTGTCCACTGAGGCGATACCCACAGCTTATCCACTGAGCCGATACCCACAGCCTGCCCACTGAGCCAATACCCACAGCCTGCCCACTGAGCCGATACCCACAGCCTGTACACTGAGGCAATGCCCACAGCCTGCCCACTGAGCCAATACCCACAGCCTACCCACTGAGCCGATACCCACAGCCTGCCCACTGAAGCGATGCCCACAGCCTGCCCACTGAGCCGATACCCACAGCCTGCCCACTGAGCCGATACCCACAGCCTGCCCACTGATCCAGTACCCACAGCCTGCCGACTGAGGCGATGCCCACAGCCTGCCCCCTGAGGCGATACCCACAGCCTGCCCACTGAGCCGATACCCACAGCCTGCCCACTGATCCAGTACCCACAGCCTGCCCACTGAGCCGATACTCAGCCTGCCCACTGAGCCGATACCCACAGCCTGCCCACTGATCCAGTACCCACAGCCTGCCGACTGAGCCAATACCCACAGCCTGTCCACTGAGGCGATACCCACAGCCTGCCCACTGAGCCAATGCCCACAGCCTGTCCACTAAGGCGATACCCACAGCCTGTCCACTGAACCAATACCCACAGTCTGCCCACTGAGGCGATACCCACAGCCTGTCCACTGAGCCAATACCACAGCCTGCCCATGAGCCGATACCCACAGCCTGTCCACTGAGGCGATACCCACAGCCTGCCCACTGAGCCAATGCCCACAGCCTGTCCACTAAGGCGATACCCACAGCCTGTCCACTGAACCAATACCCACAGTCTGCCCACTGAGGCGATACCCACAGCCTGTCCACTGAGCCAATACCCACAGCCTGCCCACTGAGCCGATACCCACAGCCTGCCCACTGATCCGATACCCACAGTCTGCCCACTGAGCCGATATCCACAGCCCGTCCACTGAGTCGATACTCAAAGGCTGCCCACTGATCCAGTACCTGCAGCCTGTCCACTGAGGCGATACCCACAGCCTGTCCACTGAGCCAATACCCACAGCCTGTCCACTGAGCCGATACCCACAGCCTGCCCACTGAGCCAATACCCACAGCCTGTCCACTGAGCCAATACCCACAGCCTGTCCACTGAGCCGATACCCACAGCCTGCCCACTAAGCCAATACCCACAGCCTGCCCACTGAGCCAATACCCACAGCCTGCCCACTGAGCCAATACCCACAGCCTGTACACTGAGGCAATGCCCACAGCCTGCCCACTGAGCCAATACCCACAGCCTGTCCACTGAGCCGATACCCACAGCCTGTCCACTGAGCCAATACCCACAGCCTGCCCACTGAGGCGATACCCACAGCCTGTCCACTGAGGCGATACCCATAGCCTGTCCACTGAGCCGATATCCACAGCCTGTCCACCGAGCCGATACCCACAGCCTGTCCACTGAGCCGATGCCCACAGCATGTCCACTGAGGCGATTCTTGCAGCACGTGCATCCGGGCCGATACCTGCAGCCTTTCCACTGAGCCGATGCCCACATTGAACCGATCATGTGCATTGGGCCGATACCTGCAGTGTGTTTACTGAACTGCAGTCGGTGCGGACCGACGAGTTTCTGCTGCTTCTCCGTCGGACTGAGTTTTGCGCACACTCAGTTTTAGCGCGACGTGGTAATGATGTGTCGCTTTTTCGAGAGGCCATTTCAAGTTTGCCGGACCGAAGACCACTTAGAGTGGAGTTCCCGAGTCGTGCGTGGAATTGGAGCCGGCGTCAGCAGCAACAGGCACTAGTTCTGGGGTTTCCCCAGTCGCCGGATAGTCTCTGTTCGCAGAACCTCTCGTCAGACGGTCCATGGTCGGCAGAGCCTCTCGTCAGACGGTCCATGGTCGGCAGAACCTCTCGTCAGACGGTCCATGGTCGGCAGAGCCTCTCGTCAGACGGTCCATGGTCGGCAGAACCCCTCGTCAGACGGTTCCTTCTCGGCTAGGCCTGTCGTCAGACTGTCCCTCCCCGACTGGGCGTCGCAGCCAGCAGTTTCTCTCCTTGGTTGAGTGTTTCATCAGACAGTTTCTCTTCCGGACTGGGGGTCTCGTATGACAGTTGCTCTCCTTGGCTGGGTGTCTCGTCTGTCAGGTTCTCTCTTTGATTGGGAGTCTCGTCTGCCAGTTTCTCTCCTAAGCTGGGAGACACGTGTGATCAGGAGCATCTCCCTTGGACATGTCAGCTCGCGTCTGGTGGAGGCACGTGTGGCCACGAGCATCTCCCCACACCCGGCTATTGCCGATCGGGTCTTGCAGTTCAATTAGCGGCTGCTAGTCTGCCTAAGTGATATCGACCAGCGGTGTGGCTGGCACGTGGCATGACCTCGCTCCGCCCACCTGGTGCCCGCCGGAATCTTCACGTGTGACGCCACCTGAGGACAGGTGTTCCGCGAAGGATGAGCAACAGCATCTGAGGCAGTGCACGCCCCGCGTCGTGGCTGGTGCGGTAGCTCGTGTCAGCCTTCTGGCAAGCCGACTGGTCGGGCTGAACTGTAACGGGGTTCGACTAGAGCGGCAGTGTTACGTAGTCTGACTACAACGGCACTGCTACGGGGTCCGACTACAACGGTATTGCTATGGGGTCCGACTACAGCGACGCTGTTACGGGGTCCGGCTACAACGACACTGTTACGGGGTCCGACCACAGCGGCAGTGTTACGGGGTCCGACTACAGCGGCACTGTTACGGGGTCCGGCTACAACGACACTGTTACGGGGTCCGACCACAGCGGCAGTGTTACGGGGTCCGACTACAGCGGCAGGGTTACGGGGTTCGACTACAGTGGTCAGTGGCGGGTTCCGACTACAGCGGCACTGTTACGGGGTCCGACTACAGCGGCACTATGACGGGGACCAACAGCTGATGGACCATGACCGACCATTGACGTGCCGGTTTTCACGCTTGTTGGAGATATGATAGATAACGTGTTGGCTGTTCCCGGGCATCGTCCAAGGAAAATCCGTTGATGGACGCTATACATTGAACATCTTCCATGAAAGGCATCATCCAGTGGTTAATGTTTCCCGGCTCTCCGATGGTTGACGTGAGTAGAGTGATGTATAGCAGTCGAGGAATGAGCTTTGTACTCACAGCCCCGCCGAATGCAGAGCTTCGCAACCTGCTAAAGTTTGGAATGGCTGTGTTTAGCCTAACATCACGCATGCAGGATGACATTGGGTTAACATATACAATTTTCAATAACATCTGCAACTCAATCCGGAGCACGCCACATCTTCCGATGGTGGACCCGTGTGCGCAGTATCACGCACATGGCAGTGTCACGCTGGTCGGCAGTTTCCGACCGATTTGGGGACAGCACCTCGTTTCACATCGGCTAAGCGATACAACTCGGTTGACGGAGGATTTATCCTGGAACGGTTAATTTGAAATGATCCATAATGCCGGCGGCCACGGCGGTATTGATAGCGATGCCTGGTACAGCCTCTGATAGTGATGCCTGGTGTCAGTCTCTGATATAGGGCGACGCAGCCGTTCTGACAGTAACTTATTTCTCGCTCAGCGCACACGGGTAAGTACTGCACCACTCAACTATCAGAGATGGTGGCTGCCGATGTCAGCGACTGATGCTGGAATATTGGTCCGACGTGGTCGCCTGATATTAATACATGCAGCGAAGGCATGACCACAAAAATGTCCACGTTTTTTCCTTCATTTGGCTTTATTCCCCTCTTCTTTTTTGTCGGGGAACTTGTATCCGGACGTTCGATCTACGCCCAACCTGGGCATACCGAAGGCCAGACAGATGCCTTGTTAGCCGGCAATTTGTGCGTCACACTGAGTTCTGGGACGCATTCGTGTGAATGTAGACAGAGCCAACTACACAGCAGGGGACCGAAATTAGGAACTCTCTGAATGGTTCAGCCAACTGTGAGGGCATCGGTGAAAAAGCCTCCCGTGTTCAATGGGGACAGCCTGCATAGAACACAGGATTGGACTCTTTTTGTTCCATGTATTATGCCGATCTCCACGGATAGGTGTTGATCTCGGAGGGGAAGAGGTGATCTACAAAGGTATGAGCTGATCTCCAAGTGAGGGAGTGGATCTCCGAAGGGAAAAAGTTGATCTCGGGAGGGAAAAGACCATCTACAAAGAGAGGAGTTGATTTTCATGGGGAGAGTTTATCTCAAATGTGAGGTCCTAAACTTCAAGGGGAAGAGTTCATCACCGAAGGGATGAACTGATCTCCGATGGAAGGAGTTGATCTCTGAAGTGAAACGTTGATCTCCAAGAGGGTGAGATGATCTTCGAGCGAGGGGTATATCGGAGGGGAGGAAGTGAACGGTTCTTCCGGTAGCTGAAGCCAAACCTGCCCAGTCGCTCCACTAGCTGCACAATGCCTCTGAAAAAGTGCTGCTTCCGAATTATTTTTGCGGGGAAGTTCGTAATTTTCGGATTCCCGGGAAGCATTTTTTCTAAAACAGCTTCCGTGCACAGCAACTGGAACTTGTGAGAGAACAAAAGCAGTGGCTAATGTTTTTGAAGCTCCGTGTGTCATCACTAGTGCCGTACGTGATACCCACCTGCCAGGGCACCCATGCACCTGCTGCCGTACGTGATACCCACCTGCCAGGGCACCCATACACCTGCTGCCGTACGTGATACCCACCTGCCAGGGCACCCAGACACCTGCTGCCGTACGTGATACCGCATGCCAGGACACCCCGACACCTGATGCAGTACGTGATACCCACCTGCCAGGGCACCCATACACCTGCTGCCGTACGTGATACCCGCCTGCCAGAACACCCAGACACTTGATGCCGTACGTGATACCCACCTGCCAGGACACCCAGACACCTGATGCCGTACGTGATACCCGCGTGCCAGGACACCCGGACACGTTGTGCTGTAAGCGATATCCGCTTGCCAGGACACCGACACCTGGTGATGTACATGATACCCGCATACCAGGATACCCGGACCCTGATGCTGTACATGGTACCCGCTTGCCAAGACACCCGACACCTGTTGATGTACGTGATACCCGCCTGCCAGGACACCCCGACATCGGCGGATGACAAACGCCAAACTACCTCCCACGAAAGGTACTTTTGCACTCCCTTGACTCTTGGATGAATGTTTAGGGTTTTCTTGTAAGGCTTAAGCATGTTGCAAAAGCGTGTTTGGAATGTGGTGCAAGGTTTGGCGATTTTCGGAGAATATATGTTCAGGTTAAAGCAACGACCTTAGTTTTAGGTTTTAGTGCGAAACCGCCCACCATGTGTGGCAAAAAAATAAAAACATCTTCCGTTGGAGGATGATTTTCGCAGTTGGAAGCCGCTCGAGCCACTTGTGCTTCAGAGGAAAATAGTTCGTTGGTGAAATACTCCTTTACTAAGTGAATACTTAGTGAAACACTCCTTTGCTAAAAACCGTCAGGCTTGAATGTGAGACTGTCTCGATAGTGTGCTTCGATAAGTTTCCGTTTTGATATTCATTCGGCAACCATGCAAAGTCCTTTTCGTGGGAAGGAACAATTTCCCAGGACACGCAACAAAGATGTGTAGTTTTCTCCAAACTGACCGAATCATCACCATGAAAATCTTGCCAATGAAAATAATCTCAATCAGTTCAATTTACATTTCGAAGTAACCAGAAGGGTCGACATTTTGCCACAGTAACTGCCATAGCTGGCGATGATTCACACATGCCAAATGGTAAATTCTGCACATGAAATTGCCCGAACCGAAGTAAGGTACGCACCTGGCATCGGCATGACAAAACGCACGCAGTCGAAGACTGCACGTTGAACAACCAACCAAATCCTAGCTTTTGCGGCAAACAGGACCATCACTGACCATCAATGGCACGGACGGCCATTGCCTGGCTCAGCTTAGCACTGGACCGAACGGCACACGTGCGGCGTCTGACTCATCACACACTGCCGGAGCCCCGCTGGCGACCGCCGACATTCCTGGCGACCACCTGCTGACCGGGAGGTGTTCCCGCCCGGCCCTGGCGACCTCACCGCCCGTCCCCGTCAGCGGCCCGCTAATCCACCAGAATGGCCCCGCTAATGCGGCAGGTGGTCACGCCAGGTAGGGAGGGTGGTGGCTCTCGTCGTGCTGGACGACAAGGGCTGACGGCGGATACCCGGACAGTGCGGAGGGTCCCGGCGGACCGCGGATACCCGGACGGTGCGGAGGGTCCCGGCTGACGGCGGATACCCGGACGGTGCGGAGGGTCCCGGCTGACGGCGGATACCCGGACGGTGCGGAGGGTCCCGGCTGACCGCGGATACATAAAGACATAAAGACATAAAGACATAAAAGATCAGTGCAACTCTGAGCCACAAGGGCCCTTCTTGGTTGCACTCTGTACACTGAACCAGTTGCCCACCAAATCTGCCAATCAGCCCTCCCTGTAATACTGAAAAGCAAGCCCTCTATTCTTATAATGATTGTCTATGCTGTTTTTAAAGATGTTCAATGTTCTGCTACTGACGATGTTTTCTGGCAGCTGGTTCCAGTGTTCCACTACCCTGTTGGTGAAGAAAGTTTGCCTTAACCTTGTTCTGCTGTGGTTAATTTTAATTTTGAATTTATGACCTCTAATTGCATCATTTCTGTTAAATTCAAACATTTCCCCAAGGTATCCCCTCTCCAGACCATTGACAAATTTAAAGACCTCGATGAGATCTCCTCTCAGCCTTCTATATCTAAGTGAAAACATATTCAATTTCTTCAATCTTTCCTCATATGCCAGGTTGCTTATGCCATTAACCATTTTGTAGCCCTCTTTTGTACTCTCTCTAAAAGCCAACAATCTTTTCATAGCTAGGAGACCAAGCTTGGATGCAGTATTCAAATGTGGCCTGACGTATGCACAGTAAAGCTTCCTGATCACTTCCTCACTTCTGTATGATACATTCCTATTTATTGCCCCGAGCATTCTCAGTGCCTTCTTCCTGGCTTCCTTGGTCTGTTCTGATGCCCCCAATTTTGTGTTTAGAATAACACCTAAATCCTTCTCCTGTTGAGTCACTGATAGCACTTGGCCACCCATCAAGTATGGAGCCTTCATATGCTGCTTACCTACATGCATGATTTTGCACTTATCAAAGTTAAATTTCATTTGCCATTCTTCGGACCACTTCACAAGTTCGTCTAAGTCTTTTTGCAGCGAGATATGCTCATCCTGACCTGTTATTGCCCTAAAGACCTTCAAATCATCTGCAAATTTCAAAACTTTACTGCTTAGGCCACTTTCAATGTTATTTACAAATATAATGAACAGTAATGGCCCTAGTACTGACCCTGGGGGACTCCACTAAGAACATTTTGCCATGATGACTTTGTACCATTTAGCATCACTCTTTGCTGTCTATCTGAAAGCCACAACTCTATCCATTTTAAGATGCTACCTGCAATACCATGGGACTGAAGCTGTATCATTAACCGTTTATGGGGT
The DNA here is from genome assembly GCA_034440575.1 of Imbricaverruca yamaguchii. Lineage (NCBI taxonomy): Eukaryota > Metazoa > Arthropoda > Thecostraca > Neoverrucidae > Imbricaverruca > Imbricaverruca yamaguchii. The sequence goes on along the minus strand of JAOTOL010000512.1, from coordinate 60,043 downwards.
ACCTTGTCAAAGGCCTTACTAAAGTCAAGATATGCTACATCAACCTGATTTCCCTGATCAAATTGTTCTGTGGCGAAGTTCAAAAAAGTCCAAGAGGTTTGTGAGACACGATCGTCCTTTTCTAAATCCATGTTGAGTATCTTGAATCAATCTGCTACCTTCCAGATAACTAACTATTCTATCCTTGATAATTGATTCGAGTACCTTGCAGACTAGGGATGTGAGACTTATTGGCCTATAGTTTTCAACTTTCCCTCTTTCTCCTTTCTTGAAAATAGGAACTACATTTGCCCTTTTCCAATCGGTTGGAATTTCATTATGTGAAACTGATCTACAAAATATTATACTAAGTGGAAATGCCAGTTCCTTTTCAGTTTCCCGCAACACCCTGGCATAAATATCATCAGGTCCTGCTGCCTTATTTGGCTTTATTTTCCTGATATGATTGTAAACAACATCACTACCAATGAAATCAACATCATTTGTCAGATCCCATGTATCTGAACTATGGTGTACGGTCGGCAGATTGGTCATATCTTCCAATGTAAACACTGATTTGAACTGCTTGCTCAGCTCCTCAACCATCTCACTATCCTCACCCAATGTAGTCCCGTTTACTTCCAGTGGACCAATTGTGTTAGAAACTTTACTCAGCTTGTAGAAACTAAAGAACTTTTTACTGTCCCCATTACAGTTTCTAGCTAAATCCAGTTCCTTTGCTCGCTTTGCTGCTCTGGTTTTTTGCTTCACAGTGTCTCTAGCTTTTCGATACGCCTTTAGATTAATGACATTTGAGGCTTCTTTAAAAACTCTAAATGCAGTTTTCTTAGCCCTAATTGCTTTTATCACGTCTGGTGTAAGCCATGCTGGCTTTCCTACCCTTCTTTTGCGTCTTTGCTTTTGGGGGACATGTCTAATCTGGGTTTCCTTTAAGTAAGATTTGAACTTTTCCCACATTTCACAGGCATTTAAATTGGAGAATTCTTCTTCCCATCTGATGGCACTTAAAGCCGCTCTCATGCCGTTAAAGTCTGCTTTGTTGAAATTTGGAACCTTTACCAAATTATCCTTGATAGTTTCCCCTACATGTGCCTTGAATCTAACTATGAACGGATACCCGGACGGTGCGGAGGGTCCCGGCTGACGGCGGATACCCGGACGGTGCGGAGGGTCCCGGCTGACGGCGGATACCCGGACGGTGCGGAGGGTCCCGGCGGACCGCGGATACCCGGACGGTGCGGAGGGTCCCGGCGGACCGCGGATACCCGGACGGTGCGGAGGGTCCCCGGCGGGCCGCGGATACCCGGACGGTGCGGAGGGTCCCGGCGGACCGCGGATACCCGGACGGTGCGGAGGGTCCCGGCGGACCGCGGATACCCGGACGGTGCGGAGGGTCCCGGCTGACGGCGGATACCCGGACGGTGCGGAGGGTCCCGGCTGACGGCGGATACCCGGACGGTGCGGAGGGTCCCGGCGGACCGCGGATACCCGGACGGTGCGGAGGGTCCCGGCTGACGGCGGATACCCGGACGGTGCGGAGGGTCCCGGCGGACCGCGGATACCCGGACGGTGCGGAGGGTCCTGGCGGGCCGCGGATACCCGGACGGTGCGGAGGGTCCCGGCTGACGGCGGATACCCGGACGGTGCGGAGGGTCCCGGCTGACGGCGGATACCCGGACGGTGCGGAGGGTCCCGGCTGACGGCGGATACCCGGACGGTGCGGAGGGTCCCGGCGGACCGCGGATACCCGGACGGTGCGGAGGGTCCCGGCTGACGGCGGATACCCGGACGGTGCGGAGGGTCCCGGCTGACGGCGGATACCCGGACGGTGCGGAGGGTCCCGGCTGACGGCGGATACCCGGACGGTGCGGAGGGTCCCGGCGGGCCGCGGATACCCGGACGGTGCGGAGGGTCCCGGTGATGCTCTCCGTTCAGCCGCCATGATGCGGTGCCTTTATACCAGCGGGCAGAGCCACATATTGCGGTTGACACGCTGCCCTTGTAACTGCGCTGTGACGTGACCGATAGCACCACGCCCATGGAACGCTAGCGCAGACAGAAGTTCTCACCCAGTGTGTAATGCACTCGGGTAGATGCTGGATAAAGTGGATTAAATGCTGACGATGAAGAGAGGAGCAGGAAAACGTCCCGATGTGTCAAGCCGGTCTCCAATATGAACCTCCCATTTGTAGGCAATTAGCAGATTGTCGCCTTGCTCTGCGATAGCTGATGAGGCCGCTATCTTTGTTTGCAATGGCAGGCACCTCGTTTTCCCCAGAACACGATTAAATTAGAATATATCTGAAACTCACTTCAGCTACATCAATCAATGTTGGTTCTCACGTGCTGTGCGAGATCGACAACAACGCCTGATCTAGTTCCCCGCTGGAGCACGCAAATGCCCGCGAATAATCGCTGATACAGGAACCAATCCAGAGTCCGAATCAAGCCCACGATTTATCAGCCGTAGCTGTACTAATTGCATAATTAAAGATCGATCTGACAGGCCCGCGAAGTCATAAATTACACCAACTAACACTCATGAAAGTCATGACCTCCCGCGGGTTATCATTTACATACATAATCTGCCGATTTCCAAGAGCCGTACTACGGTTTCGTCTCTTGACGTGCCACGGTCACGCGCGTGCTAATTTTTTATCGTTAGTTCGCGCCTGAACATTTTCCGCACTGCGCTTTATCATTTCATTTCCCGATACAGTTAGGTGAGCATGTATTAATTAACTAACTAGCATGCATTAATTAGCATGACAGCTATTTAACTCATATTGAAAGTTATTGTCTCATATTGAAGGAAGCATAAAGCTGACGAACGTATTTTTATGCATAAGAAAGTATTTTTGCTAAACATATTAATGTACAATTGACGTCAAATATCATGGTGCCTCGAGAACGGCTGCCATGTAGACCGTGCTATGCGGGTTTGTCTTGTCTGCCAGATTTGGACAAAATCCCCGCGATCAGTAAGGATGCTCTCTTGGTCTGTTAAGTGGTCAGACTCTTGCTGCCACATAGAGTGACAATGACTCTTGCCGTCACACAGAGTGGCAGTTCCCAGACTCATTCTGTCACGCGGAGTGACAATGGCTAGACTCGTGTTGTCACAGACTGACAATGGCTAGACTCCTACTGCCACACAGACCAGCAATGGCTATACTCGTGCTGTCACACGAACTAGCGGTGACATGTGGTGGTGCTGACTGTGACACGGTGTCTTCAGGTGGAGCTGACGGCGACACGGTGTCTTCAGGTGGAGCTGACAGTAACACGGTGTCCTCAAATGGAGCTGACTGTGGCACGGTGTCCTCAGGTGAAGCTGACTGTGACACGGTGTCTTCAGGTGAAGCTGACTGTGACATGTTGTCTTCAGATGGAGCTGACTGTGACACGTTGTCTTCAGGTTAAGCTGACTGTGACACATTGTCTTCGGGTGGAGCTGACTGTGACACATTGTCTTCAGGTGGAGCTGACTGTGACACGTTGTCTTCAGGTGGAGCTGACTGTGACACATTGTCTTCAGGTGGAGCTGACTGTGACACATTGTCTTCAGGTGGAGCTGACTGTGACATATTGTCTTCGGGTGGAGCTGACTGTGACACATTTTCTTCAGGTTAAGCTGACTGTGACACGTTGTCTTCAGGTGGAGCTGACTGTGACACATTGTCTTCAGGTGGAGCTGACTGTGACACATTGTCTTCAGGTGGAGCTGACTGTGACATATTGTCTTCGGGTGAAGCTGACTGTGACACATTGTCTTCAGGTGGAGCTGACTGTGACATATTGTCTTCAGGTGAAGCTGACTGTGACACATTGTCTTCAGGTGAAGCTGACTGTGACACATTGTCTTCAGGTGGAGCTGACTGTGACACATTGTCTTCAGGTGAAGCTGACTGTGACATATTGTCTTCAGGTGAAGCTGACTGTGACACATTGTCTTCAGGTGAAGCTGACGATTCGCGCCCTGCCGCCGCTGCCGGCCGCCGCCAAGTACCAGTGTGTGTTCGGCACGGCGCCCCCGGTCGACGCCAGAGCCACCTCTGATGGCCTCACGTGCCCGGCGCCGCCGGTCACCGTCAGGCCGCTGATACCGGCCACCAGGGACCACGTGACTGTGCCGCTGTCGGTCAGGTCATCGGAGACCAGCCAGGACTTTGTGACGCGCCAGTTTGTGTACTACGACTGCAGTCGGCACGGGCAGTGTGGCGAGTGTGTGACATCTCAGTGGCAGTGCAGCTGGTGTGTGCACGACAACAAGTGTGTGCACGACCGCACCGCCTGTCACAATGACGTCGTCTCACCAGCAGCGAGCCAGGTCAGTTCAAACGTCACACACCGCACCGCCTGTCAATATAGTCGTCGTCTCACCCGCAGCGAGCGAGGTTGGTGGGTTACCATAGCACGCTAGCACGAACACTATGCTATTTGCAGTTGTGCATATCCGCGATCGTTAGCTAATGTGCTCGAGTCGAATGATGCTTTGTTGAGAATTTCATCACTTCTGTACCTTGGTAGTGGATCAGTCATGTGTCTCTTATTGCCATGGGTGTCGATTTAGTAGATTTCTGGGACCTTGACACCCAAACCCCCCACACCCAAATGTTGCCCCCGCCCACATAATTCCAATCTGTGACTTTCCTTTGGGTTGCTCGTGGCCGGTAGTTCAGCGGACGCACATTCGCTGTTGGCAGGGTTTGTGAGCTTTCGAATGCGAATGGTGGGCGGAGGAGCCGAGGACGATACAGGGAAACACCATATACTACCAATATTCCTCTTTAAGTAGTCATTGGTGCGAGCGATGGTTTTCTGCAGTATACACGAAACGTTGGCTTGATGAATTAAAAGTTGGTGTGCATTGGTAGCACGCCGCTCCCGTCGCTAGTCTCGAACGCACAAACTGTCGCCTACTGGGCTGACGCTCTAACCACCGCAATACTGAGGCCCACCGCCATCCCACGCATTTTGTCCGAGTTACTCAGAGCCGGCAGCCCTGCGAACGCACATTCATTCTTGACGTGGATTGTGAGCCTTTAAAATGCTGCATTTCCCTTTAAACGTCGCCACATTAGTGCTACAATGCGGACAGCAGTGCACCGCCGCCCGCATTGTAACACAAATGACGTGTCCCATCCAAACAAGGAGTTGACTCACGTCTTACATCTGCCATGTTCTACCAAATATCAAGACGAAAGGGGACGAGTAGTCTATGGGTATGTTGCTCGTCTCACAATCGAAAGGTTGTGGGTTCGAGTCTCACCCGTCGCTACTCTTCGCTCGCGACCAATCGGCGTGAGAGATTGGCAACGCTACATGACTCAACAGTCGATGTGTCGTAAAACCAATAACCAACCAACAAAATATCAAGCGCGACTACCAACATTTTCACCAAATGCAAACACCTGACAGTTATCGGATGCCATGAAACGCAGCAAGTTGTCATGTGCTACCATATTTATAGCACAGAAAGAAATCTTACCACAATATAATTACTTCAGGAAACCATGGCTGGTACTACACACCTCCACTGCGCCCTTCTCGTGTCGATAGCCTTGTTGAGAAGTGCAGTAGGGCGCGGCTCCTAGCCGGCAGCCCCTCACGATAAACCGGCCCCCTCTCCCCGCAGCAGGCAAACTGCGACCGCTCGACATCACTCGCGCAGCGCACACAAACATACACATGTATGTACCACAACGACCAAGAGGACTTTTCCAGAGTATGTACTGTCTGGGCTCAGGGGCAGATCCAGGAATTGTCCTGTGGGCACTTGTCTAGAGGGGTGCCTCTGGCTGAAAAAAAAGGCTGTAGAGGTGCACTCCAGCATTCTTGGAGGAGTGCCTTTTCTAGCCGAATCATCCATCTATGCGCCTTTGTCTAGGCTTCAGAAGAAGTCAGGAAACTAGAACTCCATGCTGCAAGGTAAATTATTGCATTGTATCTGTCACAAATTTTCTGAGACGTACACATCCAATGTTGTGTGCAGCCGCCTTTCTGGTTGCTGGCATACATTTATGTTCTCTACGCCTGGGATGTTGCTCAATATAAACCGGCATCCCCTTTTCTGAATGTTCCATTGCCACATAATACTTGACATCAAACAAAGGTAAAGGGAGTGTTGCGGTCAATTAGTGTAAGCGCTGGGTGTTCGTCTTCGTCAACGTCAGTTCCTCCATTCCGTGGAAGCCACCAATCCCGGAGCCCCATATAACGTATGTTCTTATTGTCCACGATGGCAGCAGCGACCCCTGCTGGGGACACTCAGCCGACCTCTTCTACTTCTTTGGGGGGCATTGGAGCCGAATAGCTGGGTTAAAAACGCAGAATCACGTGCTGTGTTGCCTGTGTCGACGGTTTTACTGCGCGGAAAGGCGTTCTGCGCGAAAAACGACTGCAAAACCAACCGACGAAACAAACATGCTGCAACCATTGCCAAGGCGTGGGACGTCTACTTTTCGAGGAACAATCATCGCCAGCTGACTGCCAGTATGACCAGCTGACTGTCATCAACGCCAGCTAGCTGTCACGATGAGCGGCTGACTGTCAATACCGCCAGCTGACTGCCAGTATAATCAGCTGATTCCTCATCGACCAATTTTACCGTCCGCTGGTCCCAATAGATTGCTGAATCAGCCGACGGAACGTGCGCAACGGACACAGACTCGAGTGCTGCCGAAGGCCTAGGCCGGCTCATCACCTTACCCCGAACAGCCTAAGGAACAATTATTGCAGTTTGCACGGTTCTTGCCACTTCTGTCGTTCGCCTGAGGTGACCCACATAGTGGTCGGGATATCTGGTTGGACGGTACTGCTCCACTGAGGAAGGGGGTCTCAGGTACCTCCCAGAGCCAGGACTCGGGGTGAGTCAAGCTGAGCAGACGCGGGTCATAGTTCGAGACGAAACCGAACCAGACCACGTGTCGTCAGCCGGTCTCAAAGCCAACAGGCAGCTGGGCGATACTTCCAACATGGGGAAGCTGCCTGGCCCACTTTACGACGTCCGGTGTGGCTCGTCTGTCACGGTCGGGTCGGCACTGCGGTGCTCCGACCCCACTCCGGTGCACAGGTCGGCACGGAGCCGCCACTCGCAGCACACTCGATCCGACCACCCCTATCCCATTGCTGCGGCGCACCAGCTCGGCTGTGTGATGACTGCGGTGCCAATGTGTGGTCCGCGGTTCGGTTCGGTACTCCGGTCGTCTGCACTTCTCGAGTTCGTTGGTGAGGTCGCTTCCACTCCAGCCTCCTGAGTCTTGTCACCTATCACTCCAGCACTCAGCCTGATCAGTCATCGCTCCTGCCTCCTGAATCTTGACACCCATCACTTCAGTACTCAGCCTGATCAGTCATCGCTCCGGCCTCCTTAGTCTGCTCACCCATAGTTCCATGCGGTAAAGGATGTCGGCATTGCCGATTGGCTAGAGGGGTTCGGGCCTTCATCTTGCCCATCGCACCGAACACTGCTCTTGTCGATATTGTCCATGGCGCCGGAGAACCTAGTAATTATGAGAAGGCTAATGGTTCAGGTGGGTGTAGCTCGTTAGTTGAGCTCGAGTGGGTAATTACCACGTTACGTTGTAATGAGCATGAAGAAATGCGTGACCTCCCTGTCTCCAGGGTCGAGCAAAACATTTGCGTCCGACCAATGCCGTGGAGTGTGCCCAATTTATTCTTCAAACTGTGTAGCGAGCATAGGTCCACCTCACTCTCCTGTAGAATGGAAACGAAAACGTATCCACAGACTTCCCCAGATGTGGTTTCCTGGGGCCCTTTCCACTAGAATGTTTATGGCTAAATGGTTGTCATCGCAAAACGGGGCATTATTATTATTATTGGGTGTTTCATGTATATCGAGCCCAGCTCACATATGCCATTCCATACTTTGGGGCCAGAGCAGAACAATTATAACAATGTATAGTTCGTAGTAACCTTTGGAACCTTGAACAGCTCAAGCCATTTTGACGTCGGTTTTAACTGGTTGAAACCGGCTGACACACAATGGCGAGCAATCCGAAAAATAAGTTCGTGAGAACGAGCTAATTTTGATATTTCCTACTCCTCTGTGCACCAACCGCACTTACCTAATTGATACCTGTTTACTGTTTTATTATATGAGTAGTTTTAGATTTAGGAGTATAACGCATTTTCATTCGCAATAACCTTCTCCTTATGCTGATGCCCTAGATAAGTTCATTAGAAAGTTTTTTTTTTTAAAAAAGAAGAATATTAGTTCCCGGTCATTTGGGAAAGGTTCATATCAGTCCCTTCATTTTAGTTTACTTATGTTAGCTTATAACTAGGCTGACATTGTTAACAGGGTCTGGCATGGTGTGTCTCAGCTTTCTGAATAATTCCGACCTTAGAAGGGAGATCTGGAAAATATGTATTAAGTTGTTAGCAAGCCCAATTCAATGATATGACGTAACATAGATAACAATGGTCTGAGGTACGTTGAGTTGTAGATAGCATAAAAGAGGCTCAATGGCTTTCAATTATTGTATGCATATGTACGTTCCAGACCAGCCTACTATTAGAGGTAGACATTGTTTAATGTAGTCATATTTTACCAATACATTATGTGAATGCCTTTCTGTCCCTATCATCAAACAGGCAGCCTTGGTAGGAATGTTGATGATATTGATAATATGTTCTGTTAAACAGAAATATTTAAAGGAAATTCACTTGTGTTGAAAACTATCTTAAGTTTGCATCTGGTCGTGACGAATAGTTGACACGCACTAAAAGGCATACTCTTTATCTTAGCATTGTGTGGTGTGCATCTCACGTCATGCCATATTTTACTGATATTTTACAATCTACATGGCATCAATGGTAATAAAATGTGTTCTGCTCTTTACAAAATGCTAAGCTTAAGATGTTCAGCAACATTTGTTTCCATGATATAAGTTATTTCGTTTTCCATTAGTGTATTTTCAAAAAAGTACAAGGAAAAACTTTCGACTGCACGCTTTTTATTTGAGGCCATTTTGATCCCAGATATCAACAATATATTGCCACGTTACCGGCCAGTTTTGTAATTATATAAATAACTTTCAAACGATTAATTCATAAAGTCATGAATTTCGAAGTTCCCTGACAATTAAGTTTTATTAGGTACAACTTAAGTTGCAATTTCGACGATCTTAACGTTCAGTTGTTGTATTTGAATAGAATGACGACAATACCCCCCTTTATAATGTCGGGGAACTTCTAAAAATTCGAAACTTTGTGAATTAATCGTTTTAGGTTTATAATGTAATAGTGTTGTCAGCACTTCTTTGAAACATCAGAAGCTTCTTTAGATGTATGTTATAGTTGTCGCTCCAAACTCCCTTACAACAATTAATGGGAGGAGGTCAACAGAATTGCATAGCTGCATGTGCTCACGTGAAGGAAGTAAGTATTTGGGTGAGGTAAAGAAGTAGAGTAAAGAGTAAAGTAAAGAAAGTAAGTATTTGAGCCGGCTATGGAAGCTGTGCGCAGAAGTCAAAATATTGGTTCTTCCTGGATATATGTACAAGAGTGATCTCCAGTGTTCATCCTGATGATCCACAGAGGTGTTCTCCAGAGGGGCTACATATGCTGTCTGAAATGTAGCAAGGGTTTAGGGGAGCAGTGCACATTTTCTCCTCTACAGCCTAGCACCACTTCATGGTGTATAGTCCAGATGTAATAGGCAATGTAGATGTTTTGTTCGCACAGGTAATCTGTTGTCATCGTGAAGGCATTACTGCAAACAGTTCAAGCATGATTGCTTTCTTTTTCGTTTGCAGTTGCGAGATCCGGACGGCGTAGAAAAGATCGCAGCTTGCGAACAAAATCCTCCCATGCCTCCTGTTAATCGGACTGGCATGTTTGTGCTACACGACATAGAAGGCGACGTTGTCGTGTGTGACTGACCTTCATTGCATACATCTGTCAGCATACCAAACTTACAAATACCAAATAACAAATGTCGAATTGCGGCTGGTTGCCCCCTCCCCTCCCCTCGGCTTCCATCGCTTTCTTCCGGGTATGCGTATTGCGTAACATATTTAACATATTCCGACCTCATCTCTCAAGTGCTATAGCTCACACGGTGGCAGGCTGTTATAATTCACTTACACACACACAGTGCTATATAAATCCGCGATCCCGAGTTTTCACCATTCCGCATAGGCCAGCGATCCAGTTAGCCCCTGCTGACTGGCTCGCTTTCCTGCCGTCGTCTCATCGCCCCCTCTCCCAGGTGCAGCGCATCGCTGAATGTCATGAGCCAACGACAGCACACAGTGGGCAACACTGCCCCCGACCGTGGCCAAGCCGGCCGCTGAATGCCGTGGGCTGCCTCCCATGGCGCCACACAATGGGCAGCACTGCCCCCGACCGTGGCCAAGCCGGCCGCTGAATGCCGTGGGCTGCCTCCCATGGCGGCACACAGTGGGCAGCACTGCCCCCGACCGTGGCCAAGCCGGCCGCTGAATGCCGTGGGCTGCCTCCCATGGCGGCACACAGTGGGCAGCACTGCCCCCGACCGTGGCCAAGCCGGCCGCTGAATGCCGTGGGCTGCCTCCCATGGCGGCACACAGTGGGCAGCACTGCCCCCGACCGTGGCCAAGCCGGCCGCTGAATGTTGGCCGACAACGGCTCCAGCCCAACTCCAGGCTATAAGTCAGCAGAACGGCACTTCCCGCCGGCGTCACGGTCACCGGCGGCGGCCGCTGTTCCCATCGTCTCGGGCAGGTCCATTAGCGGCTCCCCTGGCCGGTTCCATATGCCCCCCGCCGCACCGACTGCCCGCGCCACACCGGGCCAAAATTGATTTTGCTCGGCTGGCCTCGCCGGTTTAAATGGATGCCGCGATGGTGGGGATACCCGGATGGTGCGTCGGGCCGCCTTCGGGTGAATCGTCTCCGGACACATTTGGCCTGCCAGCTTGCCAGTCAGTGTGTTGCCTTGTGTCGCTTCGTGAGCGTGGAGATAGGCGTACGCCATTCCCGCTACATCCCGCGTGGACTGTTTGGTTCAGCTGAGAAACCCAAACGACTGGCCTCCTTTCTATCGTGCTACCTCGTGTTCCTTGAAGTAATAATTGTCAAAACATTGTCTCACTATTTGTCTGCATAAATGCTGTTGCATTTAAGCATGGGCCCACGGATTAGTATGAGGCTAGGATGATTATGAGCGGGCCTGAAGGCCGACTGTTTCTCGTTAAACACAGGAAATGGGCAACTTGAGCTGGGCGGCCGGCACCGCCATAAGCTTGTCAGAACTTGGCAAACATTGCTCCCTATGGTTGCGAGATATGCACAAACGCATAGCTTCATCAGTGGCACAGGAGATGTCTCAAAGTTTGGGACTGGGAGCAAGGAGCCATTTTGAAGGCGATTTGTTCTATGCAGCATCCATATTGAAGTAGTCCAATGTTCGGGGGCGCTGCTCCCATCCCCACCGGTTCGTGTCATTGATTTTCATTGTTTAGGGTTGATATACTTAAATACAGTAAGCACGACTTGACTACATTTCACTGCACGTTCTGTCTGGCTTTTTCTCTGGAATAATTCCGCTTTGGGTTTTTAACCGTATTCACAGCGAAAATATGTGCATCGCGCGTGGTGATTTTTTCCTTTGTTTCAAGAAGCTCGGCAGGGATATAATTTGTCATTGAGCCTGTTTAAATCGTATAGTGTGCCATGCGCATATAGTGCATATAGTGTGCCTCCCTTTTAAATCCTGGAATATCTTTTTTATTGGTGTGAACTGTTTTGAGGCGATTTTAATGCGCCACAAAGCCTTTTTAAAGCCTTTCCAAATCTGAAGAAATTCCATGTAGGTATCTGGTCTGCCTGGTGATCCACTCGACAATGTGTCCTACTGGCTCCAGCCAGTGATCCGCTGCATGTGCAGGAAATATAATATTACAGAGCTGACTAGCGCATCGCCAGCTTCTTTCGCAGTGCCATCAACTTTCCGTATAATACATACGTTGCAACACTAACAATGTTTCAACGTCCCGGTAGCTCAGTTGGTTAGGGCGCTGGCCTGCACTGGTCTCCCCTGTCTTGGCAACGCAGGGTTCGAGTCGCTTCGCGCGGTCGCATTCAGCCCCCGGCCGGGGGTGTCAGTTGGCAGCTGGCCCGATAAGGCTGGGGACGAGCTACCGGGCGGCCGTGTCGGTGCATTGACGGCACGTTAAACTTTCGATTAAAATTCTGCCGTTGAACAGGAATTCGTGGATTGGGTGGTGGGGCCAGGGTTCACGCAACGAGCTCTGCTTAGCAGTAGAACCCTGGTTCCTAAGGCCACTCAGCAACAACCCGGATAAAATTTATTTTGAAAAATGTTCTAAAAAACGTCGGTAAGAACGGGTGCATGGTCTGAACACACCTGTGTTGAGAATTTCCCACGCATGCTGGCCCTGGGATCCGGCGCTCACCGAATCAAGACTGTACACTTCATCCAGAGCTTATCTTTTCTTTCCAGACGTCTACACAAATAAACAAATATAAGGAATATGCATAGCGGCTAACACGAAAACTTGTCCCAGCCCGACTCGCACCTGAGCACTCGGTCTCGCTCAGTGAAGCTTTTGCCAGCTGATGTTTTTACACCAATAACAGTTGATAGATCAGTATCATCGTAGTGTTTGCGCTGTCTGTAACGTGCGGACGGGCTGTGCTGGAGCCAGTCGTACCCAGGCTTGTGGCGCCAGTGGCACAGATCAGGAATTGTTGGCAGTGGGACGGACGCGTGGACTCGGCCCTGTGCTGCTGTAGTCGTCGACTCCGAATGATCTGGACTGTCCTAAGTCCACTTACTCACTTCATTATCTGCTACAGTCTAACCTGGACTAATCGGGGCTGTCCGGCGGTGGTCCAGCCCCACTGACCCAGCTCTTTGTTACAGTCGCTGACCCCGGCTGACCTGGGCTGTCCGGCGGTGGTCCAGCCCCACTGACCCAGCTCTGTGTTACAGTCACTGACCCCGACTAACCTGGACTGTCCGGCGGTGGTCCAGCCCCACTGACCCAGCTCTTTGTTACAGACACTGACCCAGCTCTGTGTTACAGTCACTGACCCCGACTAACCTGGACTGTCCGGCGGTGGTCCAGCCCCACTGACCCAGCTCTTTGTTACAGACACTGACCCAGCTCTGTGTTACAGTCACTGACCCCGACTAACCTGGACTGTCCGGCGGTGGTTCAGCCCCGCTGACCCAGCTCTGTGTTACAGTCGCTGACCCCGGCTGACCTGGGCTGTCCGGTGGTGGTCCAGCCCCACCAGCCGATCCTGGTCCCGAACGATGTCAGCGAGAGTCTGGTGCTTGAGGTCCGGAACCTGCCGGTACCGCTCGGTGGCCAGGCCAGCTACACGTGCGCCATAGAGGTGGAGGGTCGCACCACACTGGTCACAGCCCGGGTCGACGCCAGCCGCTTCATCGTTTGCGACAGACACACGGTCAGTGGGCTGGAAGTGGTGACGTACAAAATTGCCTCTTCAAGCGGAGTTTTACAGCAGTGCTTTGAAGGAATGCGTGTATGCCGAGTACAGTACTCACTTTACTTGCACACTGTATCGTGGCTTATCTGCATTCTTAACCCGCGCCGTCCCGAGGTGTTGTTGACGGACGGCGCGCGGCAGCCGCCGAAATTTGGCATACCTTTTCCCACATCAATTTGGTATGTTTTGTCAAAATTTAAAGTCATTTCCTGTAGTGTCAATGAGTTAGTCGAGGTCAAGTGAGGTCACCTCCAAAGACGTTCAACCAGTCGTCACGCTTTAACGGATAAAGATATTCTGATGAAACTTTCAGCGTTTGCTTATCTTTATGGATGCAACAAAACGCACGAGAGGAATTTGTCATTTTTTTGGTTTTTGATTACTTTTTTGTTTTGTATATTTGCCAATTTCTGACTAAAGCAAGCATTTTTTTTTATTGGAGCAACTTGACTTCGAACAACATTTTTTCGGTCCCCTCTACCATTAGAGAAGAATCAGAAAATTTGAAAACACACAATTTTGAACTTCCCAAAAAAAATTGTTTGGTGGCCATGGTCGATTTCGCCTTCCTTTTCTGATTCCAAATACTTTTCAAATATCCCTCAAAATGGACCCCCTAGAGCCACAAACATGATGTAGGTCGTAAAACTCTAGGACCCCTAGTGACGTCAATTTTGGGGGAAAATTGTTCTGGGGTGGTGCCGGGCCCTACTCGTCGAGCGCTTTCCAATGACACCTATTTCGTTTTCGTGCGACACTTAGTTTGGAGATTGGAGGGGGTCTCTATCGACCCCCCCGGGACGGGGTGTGAGGATCTGACAGGAGAGACAGGGTTAAGAGTGTGTTTGTACCATCAGCTAGCCTGCGAGTTTCTCGTTTGATATTTGTACCTCATGCTATTTCAATACTGCTCTGACATGATCAGACGAGAGGAGGGTGGCCATCCATGAGATGAGGATGGCCACCCTCTTAATAGTCTGTCTGGGCGGCCTTCACCGGCAGAGCTGAATCTGACGATAGCTTGTGCGGTGCGGTTGCCAAAATCCTACACACCCGTTATAGCTGAGTCGTCGTACGTAACCGGACATTCAGTAAAGGCCGTCGTCCATGAAGCATTCTGCATTCTCTGAAATGAGAATCCGATTTTATAGTCGTGCGCATCGTAGTCGTGAGATTATGTTGCTGACTGACAAGCGCTGCTGGCGTGCTGGTCCAGTACCTGTACAGGTCGAATGTCTCTGAACTGGCCGCCTCTGCCACGGTGAAGTGGAACAACAACAACAGCGTCGGCTCCGTCAACTTCACCCTGTTTAAGTGTTCCCTACTTGCGACGCACCAGAACACAGAAGACTGCTCCCTCTGTCTGACCAGAGATCCCAGATATAGGTAAGGACGTTGCTCTCTTCCCGCTGTCTAACTGGAGATCACAAGCCGGGAATGGCATTTGGTGAGTTTCTAAGGTGTTTGGACCAAGGTTTGCTTTGCGAATGGATGAGTGGATAAAGTAGACTTGTGTTTCGGAACAATGTCTTCCAAACAAAAGACGATACCTTGGAACAACTATGGCTAAAGCAGCCCATTGCTTATTTCACTACGGTTATCATCAAGATGAACACATCACCATTAACATAGAACTTAAACATGAAGAAGATTGTCCGAATGAGAATTAATATAGCAGAGGATAAGCGGTCAAGCTTAATATTGAATTGAATGGAAACTAATTCTGAAGTGGTTTTGTGCTTCCTAGGTTTCCGAAAAGTGCTTTCTTATTTCATGTACTTTGCAATCATAATATGAAATATTTAAGTCGATCGAAGAAATAGATTCTGGACTGATTATATCTAGCCAGATTCACGCGATGACTGTTTCCGCTGTCTGATCAGAGAGATCAGATACAGGTGAGCACTGCTCCTTTTGTCTAAGTAATGATTCCAGGTTTATGGTGAGGACTGTTTGGTCTCAGCAAAGGCATTCCAAGGGTCAAATTGGTTATGTTACCTCTACGTGAATAGCCTCTGAGATTCAATTTCGGCGGTAAAAGTTGCGACATGGCACTGAGTTGCGGTGAGTTTGACTGAATACGAGGTATTCCCAGAGCTATTGAGAGGTGGAACTATTTGTGCAATTATTGTACGCCCAGCATGATCCAGCTGTTCATTCCATGTGCCACTGGTTTGTGGGGGGTGGGGGGAGTGCCGCGAGGCGCGTTAGACAGTATTCATAACCCGCTGCTGCCTGTTACACTTGTCAAGTGCCACGAAACCAGTGTTAGAGGCTGTTAGATGACCCGCTGTCGTTTGTTTCAGGTGTCAGTGGTGCGGCGGAGAGTGTCGCTACAGTGAGCAGTGTCGCCAGACTCCTGTCAGAGAGTGTCCCAGGCCACAGATCGATCGGGTACGATCGTCGAGTCATGTCAGACTCGTGTTAGAGAATGTCCTGAAGAACAACTCTATTAAAAACCATTGCTATATTTAGTGGTCTGGGAAGTGGTTGGCTTTACCCTGTTATAAAGTTACCATATGTCGCGATTTACGTCATACGACAGGGAAATCTGAAGCACGATGACCGTGCCGTTTGATCCTGCCGGATGCGCTGGTACGGTGTTTGACATATCTGAATACTTGGCAGGAAGTTGTTTTGATTCGTGAAATGAAAAATGGCAATGCTGAACTCGTTAAACTATGTAAAGCCACGTGAATGTTCGTGTGCATCACATGCGTGCCTTGTGGAAGCGGATGAGGGTACTAAGGACCTCGATAACAGTAGTATTGGCATGGCTTAGAAAACACTTCAAACAGTGCTGGCGTCCTTTAATGGACCAATACAGATTGTTTGGTGCACTGGACGAGCGAAGGCAGTACTAAGACTGTGGGACATCCCTGTAGCAAACATGGGATCGGGCACCGTACAGCGAGGGCAGGACTAGGGCTGTGGGACATCCCTGTAGCAAACATAGGATCGGGCACCGTACAGCGAGGGCAGGACTAGGGCTGTGGGACATCCCTGCTGCAGACGCATGATCGGGCGCCGTACAGCGAGGGTAGGGCTAGGGCTGTGGGACATCCCTGCTGCAGACGCATGATCGGGCGCCGTACAGCGGGGGTAGGGCTAGGGCTGTGGGACATCCCTGCTGCGGGCGCATGATCGGGCGCCGTACAGCGAGGGTAGGGCTAGGGCTGTGGGACATCCCTGCTGCAGACGCATGATCGGGCGCCGTACAGGGAAGGGAAACACTCTGGCCGCAACTACGTTCTCTTGCCAGTCAATCAAAACATGCGCAGTTACATCCAGTTTTCGTAGAAGTGCAGGGTTTCAGAAATATGTAAAGCCTGTTCCGACAATTCGGTACAGTGAATTCAAGTTTTGGATGGGTGCTCGATATTCGATAGAGGATCCGGATTGCGAAAATAATGCTTCTTGTTTCGGCATATGCGCATTTAGAAAAGCTCCGCTTCCGCCGAAACTGGCTCCAATCTTGCTGAAATCGGACTCATCTGCACTCAGTTTTATGGTGTGCATATCAGAAACTTTAATGCGCAATGTCGAATTGTTCTGATGCGCAATGTCGAATTGTTCTGATGACGTAGGTGCCAACTTGTGTCACAGCCATTTTCGTTTCGCAGCATTCACGCTCAGTGTATGCCGCATACAAACGCTCAGCGTGGCACCCTCCATCGGATTGGCATTGATCCCGAGCTTCCGGCCTCGGGATCACGTGGCATGACGACGCCACGTGACCGGTGGCTAGCTGGCTGGCCCTTATGTGGCGCCGGTCCAGCGGGTACCGAATGAGCTCCGCAATACAATCTTCATTTGAACACACAACAATGCGCACACTTCGAAGGAAATATTTTGGTGAAGGGTGGTAACGTTCTAAAGTAAAAGATTAGGCCTAAATCTCAGTGAGCATATCGTACCCCGCAAAGCCGCGACAAAATGTGACCACAACAGGGGTGACTGTCCGGCCCATCAAGGCCAGGTCGGTCAGCTAGACTTTTGTCGCATATATATATATATATATATATATATATATATATATATATATATATATATATATATATATATATATATATATATATATATATATATATATATATATATATATATATGGGGTAGACTGGCTCGACCTTTACCCTCGCTCGTTATAACATTCCATATACTTGTCGACCTGAGCCCTGGCGTCTGGTTCTATGTGCCTGAAATATGCGGAATATATAATTTAGGTGATCTGCTTGGCACACTCAGGGTTTTATCATGTATGTCTATGTCTGAGAGCCCTTACGCCTTCAGCTGCATTTATTAGGCCCCGTATATTGAAGGATGATACATGCGATTTCCATGGTCGCGCTGATAACCGTCTTCTCAAAATCTACAGGTTTCCCCGGTTTCGGGTCCATTGGAGGGAGGCACCCTCATCACCATAGAAGGACGCAACCTCGGTCTACGACGCGGCGAGGTCAAAGGCCGCATCTTCGTCGGCCGTGTACCCTGTGATCTTATCGACCACGAAGTGTCGGTCAAGGTCACCTGTCGGACTGGAGCTGTGTTAAAACCGTCATCGGAGAAGGTCAAGCTGGGCAACAGCGCCGGCTTTACCGTTTCCACAGTAAAGTTCGAGTACAAGGTACGTGCATGATGTCGGTGCAGCGAAAGGGGAGACCGTTGGGAATTATGTTTGTTTGGCCAAATAGTACCATTTCATGAAGCCCTTGTGAAGTCCTGATTTACCAATCAAGGCCGGCCTTTAACTGAAGTTATATATAACCATCCTAATAATAAATCAAGTTTCGTTTTGTGGTGAACGGTTTGTTTGCACACCAAGCAAGGCTAAGAATGAACACCTTGCCTAGTGGCTACGAAAGCAGCCACCAGGCAAGGGCCACGAAGCAGAGTAGTTATAGTACACCATCACACCAGAAACTCATGACATGCTTGTGTAGTTATAGTACACCATCACACCAGAAACTCATGACATGCAATATGTATGTCATAATATATGTGCACAGTGGATAGAGTGCGACCCACATCCCCAATACTCACGCTTTCAAAGCCCGAGGAAAGCTATCCACCGGTGAAGCACGTGCTCCAGTCCAGCCTCGTTTGTCCCTTGTGGTTATTCATGGAAACGTGGGTGTGACTATGCATGCTACTGATCTGACGGACCACTCGACACGATGCGTTTGCCCAAGACTGGTCATGGTGGATTTGTCAACAACATATTCGTTTTAGCATTGATGGGAATGTCTTACCTTTTGCTAAACATGTTGATGCCTGGGAGCGATATTGCATGCCAGAAAACCAAATAAAAGGACTATCATATGGTTGAAAACGTCTCGCAATGTCCAAAAATGTTCTTAAAGCTGATCTGCTTGCCTTACGTTTTTCAGCCCAAGTTAGAGGTGGGTATAGAAGTATTTGCTTATTTAAGCTAATCTCACGCATTACACAGGCTTAAATGTGCTCAAAATGTAATGCGAAATTCGTTTGCAGTCCTTCCCCGCAGTTTGCATTATTTTCATTGCTCGATTGATATCGGCTTTCAGGTGTAAATAAAACCCTATTTTCGAGAAACTACCTTTTTCAGCCATCATGTAATTGAATTCATTGAATCACCACGGAATGAAAAATGTGAATAAATTAGCATAGCTGTTGGTTATTTCGAAGTTGTTACCTGCACGAGGAAACCCTATTTACTGTGTTTATATCGATACAATTAGCTGTACTGACCGTATCCTACATTTATCAGCAGTTGGTTGGTGGTCGACAATTTTCGCGATTTTTCAAAAGTTCTAGATTATCGTAAAATTGAGGGTGTATTATAGTGTGAAAACCAGTGACGTCAGCATGGAGGTCGTGGTCCTTCAGCTGTGTTGGATTTACAGGGCAAGGCTTCTTGTTTGTTATGAGGCAGTGTCGTTGTAGTGTGTACTCCTTGTGTTGAACATCCAGTCCCTGCTGATCTCCAGACTCTCATGGGCCGTCTAATGATACTACGTCCGGACGCTACACGAGCTGGTTAAGTTCCCACCCAGGCGCATAGCCAAGAACCGCTGCTTGAGATTAAAACAGGGCAGGAAGGGAGCGAGTAGGACTGAATGTTGGAGATTGCTCAAGATGGGAGGTAAATCGGCCATGGACTTCCAGTAGATGCTCTTGGATATTGCTGATTCTTGTACCGTTTCGTTTAATTTCTTCATGTTTCCATCCATGCTTGAAATTTCATTCTTCAGTTCGTTAAAATAAACATCAAAACCAAGTACTGGTGACGGTTATTGCAATATGATGGTTCCATAACACATTTTCCGTATAAAGTACATCAACGTGGTATTCATTGTTTTCCCATTTTTATAGGCATCGCTTTGAATAAGTGTAACTAAACCACATTTCTGAGACGTGCCCCTTAGTACAACAACATATGTCACAAATTGTTTTTTAGTGAAAAAGATCGGACAGTGCTTTAAAAAACGAGTTCATGTATTTCATTGATACACACTTATGGTCTTTCTTACAGTCACTTATAGTCTTTTCTCTGTGCTCTATAGTCTTTTATCTGTGCTCTATAATATTTTCTCTATTCACTATAATCTTTATCTCTCATATAGTTTTTCTTATATTATTTTGTATCATTCTTCACTTATGGTCTTATATTCTTCTTATGGTCTTTACTTTCATTAGTACACACTTATAATTCGTTCTGAGCAGACGAATTGGTGTAGAATTTGAAATATAAAAAATGGTATTGTGGCACTGACTGTGTTCACCAATCATGCAGGGAAATATCAACGAAGAGCCCGACACCCGGCGAGCAATCGAGCTATTCTATCGGGTGTTGGTACATTATTTAGCATATCTTCCGCGTGAGCCCGACTCGGTTTCTATACCATATCCTGGTCACCGTCGGCTCGGTGCAGGTATCTATGTCGTCCCTTTGGGTTCTCTCGCGGTAGTCACTCGTACATTTCGTCTTTTCCCATCTCTAAGGGTATCCTCTTCAGTTTGTCCATGCCTTTGCGATAACATTATGACAGCCGATTAATTAGTAGTGGAGGCGTCCACTTTTCCATGTATACATAGCATGCATATGTACACAGTACGTGCGCGCCTAGATGTGTCATGGGCACATACATATGCACATACATTTATAGCACAATGGTCCTCACTGGCGTCGATGTACTCCATGCATTTCCATGCAGCACCAGTAAGACATATATTACCACTCTTCTGGTCCTAACCATTGACTATTCCTGTTTCAGAGTGTCAACTTAGTGAGCATCTACCCTCGACTGGGTCCTCGGAGTGGTGGCACCCTTCTGACCTTGACCGGGTCAAACCTCCACATCGGATCGAACGTGACGGTGGCGCTGGATGGCCTGCCCTGTGCGGTGGTGCCGGAAGCGGCACAACTCTCGTGCAAGACGTCATCGTCGCCGAAGCCTCAGGAGATCAACACGGTCACCATTACGCTGGACGCGGCCAACAGAACCATTCACGCGCCATACACATACACGCCTGGTGAGAGCTGCACGTATGGCACGCGTGTCATCTGCATGCTGCATCAAAGTATCGACTATGCTTACAATGTCATCGTGTATTGGTTGATAATTTCCTCATTGTTATCAGTGAGAGCGAAACACGAGCGAATCATTTATCCCTATATGCGGCAAAGTATGTTGAAGGAAGCAAACGACCCGACCGTCACGTTTTTAAAGCCCCGATGAATATTGCAATTTTCAAGTACTATTTTTTCATTGGGAAGTACCCCCGTTTTCCGTGTGTCACTTTTTACTAACTTTCGTCACAATTTTTCCTCTGAATTTCCAATATAGGTTGCAGAAAAGGTTTTCTGGTCCCTGGACACAGCCAGGATTTCTCGTGAAGCTACCCTACCCAAAACAATAAAATTATAATGAGACTACTTTCGGCGCGCAAAGCGCACCGAAAACTTATGGCTTGGTGTGATGCAAATCCCATATTTTTGTTTGATCTAGTATTATTTTGGTTTTGTTAAGGGATGGAGCCCCCTCCCTCCTTAGCTGAGCCTCTGTTTTGATGGTTTTCTCCCGTCAGGTCACTTGGTAGCACTATTCGTAACGCTGGGCCTTATCTCGGGTCGCCGTTCGTAGTCGCAACCGCGTCACCGCCAGCATTTGCCATCAACAGTATCAGGCTCGGTCCTGAGCCGGGGACCCTGAAACATTAGACGTCACCTGCTGTCCTGCCTCGTCCAGAGCCCATAACGGTGTCCGATACTTGTTCTTAAAGGCGGGAGGTGATTGTATGGCCGCCGTTGACAGTGAATTAACGGGTGCGACATTCTATATGTGATGATTTCATCACAAAGGAAGGGGTCTGGCGAATTACCGTCACCATTCACAGCCATATGAAGGAATATTAAAAATATCCAGGAATGCATGTTGAAAATCGTAAATTTTGAATCCTCATATCTTTAAGTCTACAACTCGTCCGTCCTAATGAATGCACATTAATGACATTCTAAAGAATACAATTCAGTGAAGTGAGACTCAAGTAAATTTCGTTGTACGAAAATGGGTCTGATAGCCACGGATAAACATCCACCATCTGCTCGATCTAATTCAACCTGGCCCTGCCTGTCATGGCAGAGAAACTGAAGAAATATCGCTCCATATGCATGTTTTGTTTTGTTACAGTGCTCGCAGGTCATGCTTTGTTTTCACTGCTGAGTACTGTATAATATCGTCATTCATTGTCTAACGTCCATTTCTTCAGACCCGGTGGTGCTGGACATCAAGCCACTGAAGAGCTACACCTCGGGGGGCCGCTTGCTCACCGTCCACGGCCGTCGCCTCCACTCGGTGCAAACGCCGAAGATGATGGTGTTCAACGAGACTCACCTCCGACCAATCAACGTCACAGTCAGTTCACATCCGACCAATCAACGTCACGGTCAGCTTATGTTCGACCAATCAAGGTTCCAGTCGTCAGCTTACGTCCGACCAATCAGTATCACGGTTGGTTTACATCCAACCAATCATCACAGTTAGTTCACATCCAATCAATCAACATCGCGTTCAGTTGACGCGGTTGGTTGGATGACCAACCAACGTCAAGGTCAGCTCACATCCGGCCAATCAACATCACGGTCAATTAGCATGCGCTCAATCAATGTTGCGGTCAGTTCACACCCGATCAATTATCGTCTGGGTCGGTTCGCGTCCGATCGATGAGCATCATTGAACGACACGCCCATAACAACTCCGACCAGTGACCGTCTTGGTGAGTTTGTATCCGGTCCGACTAATCAAAAGCACGGCCATATTAACCCGGCGAATCAACGTATAAATGGTTCACTTCCGATCAATTAACGTAACGATTAATTGTATTATTATTAGTATTTGTATTGGTAATAGATAATTGTAAAAAGTAACCAAATGCTCATAGTAAGTAAAATAGGATAAACGATATGTATGATATATTTTGGGCATATCCGATTAGACCGCTATATTGGACCGTTACATGACCGATATATTAGACCGATTTTTATTATATCCTACTTAATATAAGGATTTGATTACTTCTACAGCCATCTTCAATTCGACTATGCTCAACACAGCTCTCCGCAACATTATCAACATAGTGATAATAGTGTAAGTTCATCTCTAGTCCATCAGTATAATGGTCCCATCACTAACGACAAATCAGCCACGCGAATTTTAAGCATGCAACCAGAAGTTATTATCAGATTGATAGTATTGTAGTAGGGTTGGGACGCATTGTGGCAGGGTTGGTCCGATTTATGATAGGGTTAGACCCTACATTGTGGTGGGGTTTGGTCGTATTGTGATAGGGCTGGGCCCTGCATTATGGTAGGGTTGGACCACATATTGTGGTATGGTTGGCCCTTCATTATGATAGAGTTGGACTCTACATTGTGGTAGGGTTTGGCCGCATTGTGGTAGGCGTGTGCCCTGCATTGTGGTAAGGTTGGGCAGCTCGACTTAAAACAAAACAATTTTCGACTGGAACTCGGATGGCTTGAGCTTCTGCTCGTTGTAGGCTAAAGTATGGGACGCTGTGCCTTATAAAATGTCGCTTATTGGCGTTATTGTGCTTAACAGCGACATTGCTTATATACAGTTCGTACGCTGCTATCTCCATGCAACAGTGATCTTCTACTGTGATGTCATCGCAATCCAAGTATCACGGTTTGTACGTGCTTGCATTTTTGGTCTAATCGGAAGTGTATTTGACAGGTGTGTCAGAGGATGTCTGGACACCTGATGGACAGTTGGTCCCCGGCCGTGCCCTGCCTCTCTTGTCTGGTCTAATCGGAAGTGTGTTTGCTAGGTGTGCCAGGTGGTGTCCGGACACCTGATGGAGTGTCCGTCCCCGGCCGTGCCCTGCCTCTCTTGTCTGGTCTAATCGGAAGTGTGTTTGCTAGGTGTGCCAGGTGGTGTCCGGACACCTGATGGAGTGTCCGTCCCCGGCCGTGCCCTGCCTCTCTTGTCTGGTCTAATCGGAAGTGTGTTTGCTAGGTGTGCCAGGTGGTGTCCGGACACCTGATGGAGTGTCCGTCCCCGGCCGTGCCCTGCCTCTCTTGTCTGGTCTAATCGGAAGTGTGTTTGCTAGGTGTGCCAGGTGGTGTCCGGACACCTGATGGAGTGTCCGTCCCCGGCCGTGCCCTGCCTCTCTTGTCTGGTCTAATCGGAAGTGTGTTTGCTAGGTGTGCCAGGTGGTGTCCGGACACCTGATGGAGTGTCCGTCCCCGGCCGTGCCCTGCCTCTCTTGTCTGGTCTAATCGGAAGTGTGTTTGCTAGGTGTGCCAGGTGGTGTCCGGACACCTGATGGAGTGTCCGTCCCCGGCCGTGCCCTGCCTCTCTTGTCTGGTCTAATCGGAAGTGTGTTTGCTAGGTGTGCCAGGTGGTGTCCGGACACCTGATGGAGTGTCCGTCCCCGGCCGTGCCCTGCCTCTCTTGTCTGGTCTAATCGGAAGTGTGTTTGCTAGGTGTGCCAGGTGGTGTCCGGACACCTGATGGAGTGTCCGTCCCCGGCCGTGCCTCGCCTCTCCCGAGCCTCACAATCGGAACCAGAGCCGTTCCGACTGGGATCAGCCCGAGCTTCTCGGATGTACAGATCCCCGAGCAATCTTTTGTCGGAGCCAATCCAGCAACAACTACAGGTCAGTTTGTGGTCAGCCCGAGCCTCTCGGATGTCCAGGTCTCCGGGCAGCCTGCTGTCGGAACCTCTTCAGGTCAGTCGTGTGTGGTCAGCCCGAGCCTCTCGGATGTCCAGGTCTCCGGGCAGCCTGCTGTCGGAACCTCTCAGACGTCGTGTGTGTCAGCCCGACCTCTCGGATGTCCAGGTCTCTGGGCAGCCAGTTGTCTGAGCCTCTTCGATCAGTCGTGTGTGGTCAGCCCGAGCCTCCCGGATGTCCAAATCCCCGGGCAGCCTGCTGTCGGAACCTCTTCAGATCAGTCGTGTGGGTCAGCCCGAGCCTCTCGGATGTCCAGGTCCCCGCAGCCTGCTGTCGGAACCTCTTCAGGTCAGTTTGTGGTCAGCCCGAGCCTCTCGGATGTCCAGGTCTCTGGGCAGCCAGTTGTCTGAGCCTCTTCAGGTCAGTCTTGTGGTCAGCCCGAGCCTCTCGGATGTCCAGGTCTCCGGGCAGCCTGCTGTCGGAACCTCTTCAGGTCAGTCGTGTGTGGTCAGCCCGAGCCTCTCGGATGTCCAGGTCTCTGGGCAGCCAGTTGTCTGAGCCTCTTCAGGTCAGTTTGTGGTCAGCCCGAGCCTCTCGGATGTCCAGGTCTCTGGGCAGCCAGTTGTCTGAGCCTCTTCAGGTCAGTTTGTGGTCAGCCCGAGCCTCTCGGATGTCCAGGTCTCTGGGCAGCCAGTTGTCTGAGCCTCTTCAGATCAGTCGTGTGTGGTCAGCCCGAGCCTCCCGGATGTCCAAATCCCCGGGCAGCCAGTTGTCTGGCTGGTCGGTTATTGGTTTTACGACACATCGACCGTTGAGTCATGTAGCGTCGCCAATCTCTCACACCAATTGGTAGCGGGCGAAGAGTAGCGACAGGTGAGACTCGAACCTACAACCTTTCCATTGTGAGACGAGCAACTTACCTCTAGACTACTCGTTCCCCAGTTGTCTGGCAGCAGCTGTTCAATCCTGTCTGCGCTCGATGTCCACGTCGATATGTGGCAGCCGTTTCATCACGTACTAGGCTGAAATGCCTCTTGTGAGTAGCATGGGTATGCCATTGTAATATGCACAGCATGAATCAGTACTATATCTGAGGATGCTCATAAAATATTAGTTACAGGATTTACTTACTGCTTCTGTGTTGAATCAGATGGCCAGGGTAGAACGGTACAATCATGCAATCGGATGCAATGCCGAATCAAATATGGCTCAGTGTTGTAGTGAAGTGATTACAGAGCTCAATGTGAAATGAGTACAGAACTAAATGTGAAGTTATTATGCATATAATAATGCTGGCGGTTTGGGCTGCATTAAGTCTCCAACATTGTATGCCTATTTTATTTCTGTAAGCTTGAGGGAAATGGATGGCATTGCAGTATGATCTCTGCTTGCAGGAATTTCGGATTGGGATGAATAACTCCTACTTTGGTATCCCTCCCTTGCTGAAATGGACTGCAAATTGATGGCACTGCAATATAATCTCTTCTAAGAGGAGTTCGGATCGGGATGAGTGTCTCTGGAGAGTCGCCAGAGTTTCGGATCGGTTTGAGTGCCTACCATTTTGGTGCTCCTCCCTCGCTAAGCATGCCAGTGCGTTGCTGGCCGCGCTGTACCTGTATTTATATCTATATTGTCACGTGATTCTGTTTCAGGTTGGCTTTCTCATGGATGACGTCGAGGCGGTGAGAAATCTGAAGCAGTACAATTCGGACTTGCAGTCGACCATCATATACGTCAACGACCCCGTTTACTTTCCGTTCGCCAACGACGTTAAAGTCTTCAGTGGTGATACGCTGGTCATTGAGGTAGATACTTGACAGCAGTGGATCACCTGAAATCAGTCGTCTCTTTGGGTGTTTTCGACCCACGGTGCTGTCCATATCTTTGGTTCGTGGTCTGACGGTGTGACACTATGATACATGGTCTGACGGGTGTGACACTGTGCTACAGGGTCTGATGTGTGTGATGCTGTTCTGCAGGGCGTGATGGATGTGGCACTGTGCTACATGGTTTGGCGGGTGTGATACTGTGTCATAGGGTTTGACGAGTATGACACTGTGCCACAGTTGAATGGGTGTGAGACTGTGCTGTTTGATTCAATGGGTGATACACTGTTGCAGGGTGTTGCGATTATGACACCGTGTCATAGTCTGACTAGTGACACTGCCACAGGGTCTGGACCTGAACGCGGCCAGTGACGAGCGAAATACGGTCGTGACACAGTCTGACTAGTGACACTACCACAGGGTCTGGACCTGAACGCGGCCAGTGACGAGCGAAATACGGTCGTGACACAGTCTGACTAGTGACACTGCCACAGGGTCTGGACCTGAACGCTGCCAGTGACGAGCGAGATACGGTTGTGACACAGTCTGACTAGTGACACTGCCACAGGGTCTGGACCTGAACGCTGCCAGTGACGAGCGAGATACGGTTGTGTCACAGTCTGACTAGTGACATTGCCACAGGGTTTGGACCAACCCCCCAAGAAGAGGGGAAAACGGCGTGTCATAGTCTGACTAGTGACACCGCCAAGGGTCTGGCGAACGCTGCCAGTGACGAACGAGATACGGTCGTGACACAGTCTGACTAGTGACACTGCCACAGGGTCTGGACCTGAACGCTGCCAGTGACGAGCGAGATACGGTTGTGACACAGTCTGACTAGTGACACTGCCACAGGGTCTGGACCTGAACGCTGCCAGTGACGAGCGAGATACGGTCGTGTCACAGTCTGACTAGTGACACTGCCACAGGGTCTGGACCTGAACGCGGCCAGTGACGAGCGAGATACGGTCGTGGCATAGTCTGACTAGTGACACTGCCACAGGGTCTGGACCTGAACGCGGCCAGTGACGAGCGAGATACGGTCGTGACGATCGGTGCCGTGGCGTGCAACGTCACCACCCTCACCTCCACACAACTAGTCTGCATGCCGCCACAACAGCAGCCAGACGCCGCCGACGGCGGGGGCTCGCCACTGCCGCTAGTGGTCGTCCGCGTCGGCAACCTACGGTTCCCCCTGGGACACCTGCAGTACGAGGGAGCCGCCGCTTTCAAGGTAAATTGGCAGGATGTCGGAACACAAAGAACAATATTTTTAGCATCCAGGCAAATATCAATCACTTTGTCATGGAAGCGGAGCGGCGCTTCAGCGGAGGCTCCGTAGTCTGTATCCAGGGTGATTAGAAGGGCTAGCTGGACAAAAGGTGCCCAACGGGAGTTTCTTATCATGCAACAGGATCTCGGGTCCATTCTCTTCCGCAGCTCTAGGCATGGTGCTGTCAACAACGTCATTTCCATTAAGATTTATTTCATCGTTAAATTTGTCTCCTGATCTTGAAAAACTCTGACAAGTTGGCCTCTTCTCTACACTGCAGCTCAATCATCCGGCCCACGAACACTTATAAGTTCCTCCAAGTCATCATAGCATAAGCGTTGACTCTTCTGCCAAATTACTCGAGTTTGTTTTCTCTTCCGCCACTGTCGCTGGAGCCTCCAGAGCCGGCAAGTAGTCTATGATAGCACAGCTCGTTTCGCTCAGTGTTTGTCGCGTCCGGTTTGTTTCATCCGAAGAGTAAGCTTGAAAACTGCTCTGCGGGTGGGTGGTCAACTACGCGCAGCACTTTCACTAACTGGAAAAATTAGCTACTTGTTCACCACTAAGCATGGTAGCGGGTCTCGATAATGTATTTTCCTACTTGATTTGTTTGTACATTGTAAGGCGCCCGCGATTCATTTTGGTTGTATCCGCATATTTGACGTTGTGACCTGCCCGCCGTACATCAGCACACTGCGATAATGAAACATAGCTGGCCCGACCATTCTGGCAGAATCTCGGAGTTTAGATGAGTTTAAATGAGTTTGCCTGGTTTTCAGACGGCATATTATCGACCAGGATAAGTCGCCTAAACTTTGTAATGTTGTTTTGAAAATGTTAAACAGTTTCTGAAAACACTGGTGCTTCAGTCGCCGTGAAGATATGAGGATCTTTTTCGTGATTTAATCCCGTGCTGACGGTTTTCAAGAGGAAGTTCAAAAAGCTGTCTGTCGTTCATTAAAGTTCGCTTGTTGGATCCGATACCTCGAACGGATGAAATTTATAGATAAATATCAGAACCAAAGTTATGTGCGAAACTTCGCTTTCTTACTCAATTAATGCGGCGGATCTTTTACTGGTTACATGTGTATCGTGTGTCTGTAGCTCAACACCGACGTGGGGATATCCTGTACCCGCAGCTGCACACTGAGGCGATGGTATCCCCGACCCGCAGCTCGCACACTGAGGCGATGGTATCCCCGACCCGCAGCTGCACACTAGACGATGGTATCCCCGACCCGCAGCTGCACACCGAGGCGATGGTATCCCCGACCCGCAGCTGCACACTGAGGCGATGGTATCCCCGACCCGCAGCTGCACACTGAGACGATGGTATCCCCGACCCGCAGCTGCACATGAGGCGATGGTATCCCCGACCCGCAGCTGCACACTGAGGCGATGGTATCCCCGACCCGCGGCTGCACACTGAGGCGATGGTATCTCCTGCCTGCAACTGGGCACCGCTGTGATTGTATTCCATATCTACAGCTGGGAACTGACGTGGTTGTATTCCCCGCCTGCAGCTGGGGACTGACGTTACTATATCCCCGCCAACAGTTGGGAACTGACATTGTATATCCCGCTGCAGCCGGGAACTGACGTGGTTGTGTTCCCCGCCTGCAGCTGGGCACTGACGTTACTATATTCCCAGTACGAGGGAGCCGCCGCTTTCAAGGTAAATTGGCAGGATGTCGGAACACAAAGAACAATATTTTTGGCATCCAGGCAAATATCAATCACTTTGTCATGGAAGCGGAGCGGCGCTTCAGCGGAGGCTCCGTAGTCTGTATCCAGGGTGATTAGAAGGGCTAGCTGGACAAAAGGTGCCCAACGGGAGTTTCTTATCATGCAACAGGATCTCGGGTCCATTCTCTTCCGCAGCTCTAGGCATGGTGCTGTCAACAACGTCATTTCCATTAAGATTTATTTCATCGTTAAATTTGTCTCCTGATCTTGAAAAACTCTGACAAGTTGGCCTCTTCTCTACACTGCAGCTCAATCATCCGGCCCACGAACACTTATAAGTTCCTCCAAGTCATCATAGCATAAGCGTTGACTCTTCTGCCAAATTACTCGAGTTTGTTTTCTCTTCCGCCACTGTCGCTGGAGCCTCCAGAGCCGGCAAGTAGTCTATGATAGCACAGCTCGTTTCGCTCAGTGTTTGTCGCGTCCGGTTTGTTTCATCCGAAGAGTAAGCTTGAAAACTGCTCTGCGGGTGGGTGGTCAACTACGCGCAGCACTTTCACTAACTGGAAAAATTAGCTACTTGTTCACCACTAAGCATGGTAGCGGGTCTCGATAATGTATTTTCCTACTTGATTTGTTTGTACATTGTAAGGCGCCCGCGATTCATTTTGGTTGTATCCGCATATTTGACGTTGTGACCTGCCCGCCGTACATCAGCACACTGCGATAATGAAACATAGCTGGCCCGACCATTCTGGCAGAATCTCGGAGTTTAGATGAGTTTAAATGAGTTTGCCTGGTTTTCAGACGGCATATTATCGACCAGGATAAGTCGCCTAAACTTTGTAATGTTGTTTTGAAAATGTTAAACAGTTTCTGAAAACACTGGTGCTTCAGTCGCCGTGAAGATATGAGGATCTTTTTCGTGATTTAATCCCGTGCTGACGGTTTTCAAGAGGAAGTTCAAAAGCTGTCTGTCGTTCATTAAAGTTCGCTTGTTGGATCCGATACCTCGAACGGATGAAATTTATAGATAAATATCAGAACCAAAGTTATGTGCGAAACTTCGCTTTCTTACTCAATTAATGCGGCGGATCTTTTACTGGTTACATGTGTATCGTGTGTCTGTAGCTCAACACCGACGTGGGGGTATCCTGTACACGCAGCTGCACACTGAGGCGATGGTATCCCCGACCCGCGGCTGCACACTGAGGCGATGGTATCCCCGACCCGCAGCTGCACACTGAGGCGATGGTATCCCCGACCCGCAGCTGCACACTGAGGCGATGGTATCCCCGACCCGCAGCTGCACACTGAGGCGATGGTATCCCCGACCCGCAGCTGCACACTGAGGCGATGGTATCCCCGACCCGCAGCTGCACACTGAGGCGATGGTATCCCAGACCCGCAGCTGCACACTGAGGCGATGGTATCCCCGACCCGCAGCTGCACACTGAGACGATGGTATCCCCGACCCGCGGCTGCACACTGAGGCGATGGTATCTCCTGCCTGCAACTGGGCGCCGCTGTGATTGTATTCCATATCTACAGCTGGGAACTGACGTGGTTGTATTCCCCGCCTGCAGCTGGGGACTGACGTTACTATATCCCCGCCAACAGTTGGGAACTGACATTGTATATCCCGCTGCAGCCGGGAACTGACGTGGTTGTGTTCCCCGCCTGCAGCTGGGCACTGACGTTACTATATTCCCCGCGTACAGCTGGGAACTGACTCTACTGTCCCCTGCCTGCAGCTGGGAACTGACGTCCTGCATCTGTGGACTGACGTGATTGTACCCCCTGCCTGCAGCTGGGAACTGACGTGGTTGTATTTCCCGCCTGCAGCTTGGAACTGACGCCATTGTATACCCTGTCTGCAGCTGGGAACTGACGCCATTGTATCCCCTGCCTGCAGCTGGGAACTGACGCCATTGTATCCCCTGTCTGCAGCTGGGAACTGACGCCATTGTATCCCCTGCCTGCATCTGGGATCTGACGCCATTGTATCCCCTGCCTGCAGCTGGGAACTGACGCCATTGTATCCCCTGCCTGCAGCTGGGATCTGACGTGATTGTATACCCTGCCTGCAGCTGGGAACTGACGCCATTGTATCCCTCGCCTACAGCTGGGAACTGACGCCATTGTATCCCCTGCCTGCAGCTGGGATCTGACGTGATTGTATCCCCTGTCTGCAGCTGGGAACTGACGTGATTGTATCCCCTGTCTGCAGCTGGGAACTGACGCCATTGTATCCCCTGCCTGCAGCTGGGAACTGACGTGATTGTATCCCCTGTCTGCAGCTGGGAACTGACGCCATTGTATCCCCTGCCTGCAGCTGGGATCTGATGTGATTGCCGGCATCGCGGCTGGAGCCGTCGTTCTGATCCTGGCCTCGCTGCTAATCCTGCTGGTGTACCGACGCAAGTCCACTCAAGTGGAACGCGAGTACAAGCGTATCCAGATCCAGATGGACACTCTCGAGAACAACATCCGCTCCGAGTGCAAGCAGGCGTTCGCGGCCATGTGCACGTGGGACTCTCGTCGTGGTGGTGACCCCCTGGCGGAGGCCAGCCCCGATCTGCAGGCTCAGCTCAACGGTCTGACCGACAACTTCCAGCCGGAGGAGGTCGACTGCCTTGACCAGAGAGAATTCCTCATCAAGGTCAGTGAAATAATTCTTGTCGGTCGCGGTAGTATGCGGCA
Organism: Imbricaverruca yamaguchii; assembly: GCA_034440575.1. Classification (NCBI taxonomy): domain Eukaryota; kingdom Metazoa; phylum Arthropoda; class Thecostraca; family Neoverrucidae; genus Imbricaverruca; species Imbricaverruca yamaguchii. The sequence goes on along the minus strand of JAOTOL010000512.1, from coordinate 27,895 downwards.
TTTGCCTTTGGTGTGCTGGATTTTGCAGTGCGTGACACTCGTAATGCTGCGCAATAGAACTGAAGCTATGACACGTTATTGGTATACCCTACGTTGGCATTATTGGTATTGGTGTGAGCTTTCGCCACGAAGCATTGGGGATTTCCCATTTGAAAATGTTTGCAGGGCTGCACGTGCTCCATCCAGAGGGCGCACCTGTGGCTCCTGACCATAGCTCTCTTGTACTTGCGTAAGGTATTGAGGTTTCGTGCTGCTATGGTAGTTTGTGGCACGTGCTAGCAGTGGGCGATTTGCACGAAGTCGCCTGCTGATGTTGGCAGATACTCTTTCCGGGGATCACGGACCATCCGGTCTTGAGCCGCCAGAGACCGGTGTCTCCCACTGGTCTTCGAACCACGCTCGACATGGCCATGGTGCAGCTGGAGCAGCTGGTGAAGAACCAGCACTTCCTTGTCACCGTCATCGATGCCATGGAAAGACAGAAGGAGTTCTCGATCAGAGACAGGTAAAATATGGAAGGAATGCTTCTTCAGTCAGGTAAGCGACAGTGCTTGTTCCCCCACCCCCATCAGGCACAGGTAGGAGACGGAGTTCCCCCATCAGTGACGGGTATGAGATAATTACAAGTTGCGCCATAATTTGCGAGGTACCTATGTTTTACGGATTAGAGACAGGTGGTGGTGGTGGATTTGAATTTAGGGGCGATTGGAGTTTAGGGGTGGATTGGAGTTAGGGATAAGAGACAGGAGTTCCCCATCAGAAACAAGTAATGGACATAATGCAGCCCTATGTCAGGAGCACGTGAAAGACGGATTCCCCCATCAGAGGCAGGTAAGTAAAAGTATGCTAAGTGGTATTGTTACGCGGTCGATGATTCGTCTTCATTTTCACTGCCAATCTTAGGCTTTAATGGGCGTCAGTCGTCGCTGTAATTACCTTCTTAGAATGCATAAGACAAATATATTATAATGCAAGATGATTATTTGTGCCACTGCTTACCGCACCTTTTACCTCACATGTATCTCACTATATTTTTCACTGAGTGAGTGAACTGCAGGGTTAAACTGTGCACTGATTGATCAATATGAAAACTGCAAGACCCATGGATCTCTCGTTTTTCAGGGTGACGGTTGCGTCGTTGTTGACGGTCATCCTGATGACCAACATGGAGTACATGACGACGGTGTTGCACCAGCTGCTGGCGCGTCACATCTGCAGAATATCTCGGTCAAAGCACCCGCACCTCATGCTGCGCCGCACCGAGACCGTCATGGAGAAGTTGCTAACAAACTGGATCTCAGTGTGTTTGTTTGGGTGCGTGCGTAGTTACAAGCTGCATGGAGAATTGGATGTCGGTTGAATGATCGTGTTTCATCTCAAACTAACCGATACTTTTCAATCCTGCTGCAATAGAATGAAGTATAGACTGCAATAGACTGCGTTGTTGTCTTTGAAAATATAAATAACATGTCCGAATTAAGCCTATAGAATCTGAATGTTAGGCAATTCTTTACTAGCCTCTGCGTAATTCAGGAAGTGTACAATCTCACCGCTTCCAATTATTTCCCAGAGCCTCTCTTAATCTCATTATTTCATCTTGCCTTAAAGACCTCAAGACCATGTTCATGCCTGATCCACGACTGACCTAAGCTCGACCCAAGGCTGTCCCGAGCCCGACCCATAGCTGATCCGAGCCTGATCCAAGACTGACCTGACCCTGACCCAAGGCTAACCTGACCCCAGCCAGAGACTGTCCCGAATCTGACCCAGGTCTAATCTCACCCTAACTTAGGACCGGCCCAAGTATAGCTCGAGACTGACTGCTTACTGAAAACCGACCATACCCAAAGCTAACGCTATCCACAACTGACCCTACCCAAAACTGACCTTGCCATGGTACAAGACTCACAATACCCTGGTGCAGAGACTAACCCTACCCCAGCACAGAGTTGATGCGACTCTGACCCAAGCCTAATCCTAACTGTGCGAGGCCGACTTAGCCGTAGTGTAAGAATGATCCTGCGCTCGTGTTGAGCCGACACCGGCTCAGGGCTCGCTGTACCCTGACTCGGATCCAACTTCAGCCGTCTCTGCCTGACCGCAGCCCGCTACAATTCCAGACACATCCGCGAGCGTCTTGCGGCTCCGCTCTACCTGCTGACCAAGGCCATCAAACACCAGATGGCGTGCGGACCCGTGGACGCCGTCACACTGGAGGCCCACTACAGCCTGGCAGAGGAGAGGCTGCTCAGACAGCAGGTGGAACACAGCAGCGTCACACTGCTGGTCACTGCGCAGGAGACGCCCTACCAACGCATCCCGACCACCGAGTACCACAGCCAGCCGCCACTGTACGAGGACGTCAGCCACAAGGTCACCGTGCACGTGCTCACCTGTGACGCCATCAGCCAGGTCAAACAGAAAGTCATCGACGAGGTGTTCTGCGGCCTGCCGGCGTCTCAGCGGCCAAGCCACCACTGCGTCGCACTGGGTAACGTTCTGGTGGCCTCACACTTAGAGCATCGCAGTGTGTAGTGATAGATCATAACTGGGTAACGTTCTGGTGACTTCACGCTTACAACATCGCAGTGTGTAGTGATGTACCATAACTGGGTAACGTTCTGGCCATTTCACACTTACAACATCGCAGTGTGTAGTGATGTACCATAACTGGGTAACGTTCTGGCCATTTCACACTTACAACATCGCAGTGTGTAGTGATGTACCATAACTGGGTAACGTTCTGTTGGCTTCACACTTAGGGCATCACAGTGTGTAGTGATATACCATAACTGGGTAACGTTCTGTTGCGCTTTCACACTTACAACATCGCAGTGTGTAGTGATGTACCATAACTGGGTAACGTTCTGTTGGCTTCACACTTAGGGCATCACAGTGTGTAGTGATATACCATAACTGGGTAACGTTCTGGCGATTTCACACTTAGAGCATCACAGTGTGTAGTGATATACCATAACTGGGTAACGGTATGGCGATTTCACACTTAGAGCATCACAGTGTGTAGTGATATATCATAACTGGGTAACGTTCTGTTGGCTTCACACTTAGGGCATCACAGTGTGAGTGATATATCATAACTGGGTAACGTTTGTTGCTTCACACTTAGAGCATCACAGTGTGTAGTGATATATCATAACTGGGTAACGTTCTGTTGGCTTCACACTTAGGGCATCATCACAGTGTGTAGTGATATATCATAACTGGGTAACGTTCTGTTGGCTTCACACTTAGGGCATCACAGTGTGTAGTGATATACCATAACTGGGTAACGTTCTGGCGATTTCACACTTAGAGCATCACAGTGTGTAGTGATATATCATAACTGGGTAACGTTCTGTTGGCTTCACACTTAGGCATACAGTGTGTAGTGATATACATAACTGGGTAACGTTCTGTTCTTCACACTTAGGCATCACAGTGTGTAGTGATATATCATAACTGGGTAACGTTCTGTTGGCTTCACACTTAGAGCATCACAGTGTGTAGTGATATATCATAACTGGGTAACGTTCTGTTGGCTTCACACTTAGATCACAGTGTGTAGTATAATCACACTTAGAGCATCACAGTGTGTAGTGATATATCATAACTGGGTAACGTTCTGTTGGCTTCACACTTAGGGCATCACAGTGTGTAGTGATATATCATAACTGGGTAACGTTCTGTTGGCTTCACACTTAGAGCATCACAGTGTGTAGTGATATATCATAACTGGGTAACGTTCTGGCGATTTCACACTTAGAGCATCACAGTGTGTAGTGATATATCATAACTGGGTAACGTTCTGTTGGCTTCACACTTAGAGCATCACAGTGTGTAGTGATATATCATAACTGGGTAACGTTCTGTTGGCTTCACACTTAGAGCATCACAGTGTGTAGTGATATATCATAACTGGGTAACGTTCTGGCGATTTCACACTTAGAGCATCACAGTGTGTAGTGATATATCATAACTGGGTAACGTTCTGGTGATTTCACACTTAGAGCATCACAGTGTGTAGTGATATACCATAACTGGGTAACGTTCTGGCCATTTCACACTTACAACATCGCAGTGTGTAGTGATGTACCATAACTGGGTAACGTTCTGTTGGCTTCACACTTAGGGCATCACAGTGTGTAGTGATATACCATAACTGGGTAACGTTCTGGCGATTTCACACTTAGAGCATCACAGTGTGTAGTGATATATCATAACTGGGTAACGGTATGGCGATTTCACACGTACCTCAGCACAGTGTGTAGTGATATATCATAACTGGGCATGGTTCTGGCGACTTCACATGTGCATCATCACAATATGTCGTGATATATTGTAACTGGGCAAGCTTTCGGTGATTTCACACGTACATTATCACGGCGAGTAGTGATAGCATAGTTGGATAAGCTTCTGTCCAACTACAAAATATGGAATCATATCACAAAATATGGAATGAATGTCACAGTATAATCGACAACTGTGTCACTTCAAGCAAACGTTACTAATATGACATCTATGACACCAGGCATGTTTTTTTTCTGTTAGACAACTTTATGCGCAAAACGACCGTGCATCAACCAAAATATCCTTTGCGTCCTGCTTAATTGATGTTCAGAATTATCCGCGCACTACTGGCTAATGGTGGTGTTTGGTGTATTGGCATTATATTGCCACCCAGGCCGCGCCAACGATCTTTTCTGGCCGGACAGATGTCCAGTACATATTGAGGATGAAGAGTCCGAATTCGCGTACATGCTGCGCTTTTCATACCCATTTTAAATTTTGCCACGCGAGCATATGTCCATCAGTACCTATTTTCATCGGTGTTCTGATGCAGGATGCTCTGTGGTGAATGATGAGTTTTTGTGTAATTTGGTTGAATAATGGTGGGGGTTTTGTTCAAATCTCAATCGTTTTATTTTCCTCAGAACGTTATGCGTTCTACAAATGACGCGAACGTTATGCGTGCCTCTTCCGTACCGGTTTAGAAATTGTCCGCTGTGAATTTGCGCTGAGAGGTGAAATTGAGTCTGGGTAACTGTTGTTGATTGCTCCAAGAGATGCTGACAATGTGTCGTGCCGAACTCCGAGGTATTATTTTCTCGTCTCCTGTAGACCTGGCAAAGTCGCATGGTTATGTAACCATGCAACTTTTCCAGGTCCACAGGAGACTGTACAATCTCACCGTGACGCTGTTCAGCGGTATTAATGCGGGATATCCCAATGTAATATTTGAACCATATTTAGCGACTATTGTACGACATTTCATACTCATGATGAAGGCATTGTACAGCTAGCCTTTGTTCCGCATATTTGGCTTGAGCACATTGGCTTAGTGTTCGTCTTTCAGTTATTACGATTCACGCATGAGTAGTATCTTACTGATGTCTGCTTCTGACATCTATGTTCTGTGTCGTCAGAATGGTGCAGAGCGGATGGCCAGAGAACGTTACTTGCCGACGAAGATGCCACCGCCAGCGTAGTGGACGGCTGGAGGCAGATCAACACACTCTCCCACTACGGCATCTCCAAGATCGCTACCATGTTTCTGGTTCAGGCGAGGGAGACCGTCCGAACTAAGAGGTACACCACCTCACCATGTAAGTTCACCTAAATTGTGTAGTCGGTAGCTCCGGAGCACTGAAAAACGTCGTGTTTTCAATTGTACTGTTGTGTAGAATATCTTGTTGTAGCTTAAACAAAGCAATCATCACGGATGGTGCTGTTTCAGACTGACATGCAGTATGTCTATCATGCTCTGAAGCCACAGAGCTGAAGCGTGGCTGCTCGTGTAGTAGCTGCTTCCGGTTTGGACCATCCAATGACGTAGACTTTTGTGCTATCTTCAGTGTACCCTTGTTTCGGGGACAAAAACAGTGAGAACCTTCTACCTCGGTATCATGTTAGATTCCCGTCATGCAGTGGATACCCGAATGGTAATTGCTACTTTACTGGTAGCGACAGCCAGTTGATATATTGTACCTTTATGCATGGCCTATGACGATTGTCCACTTCTTGATCTGGAATTCCATTGCTGCAATTCCGGAATAGCACCACATAAGTATTCGCGTCTGTCTTGATGAAATAAGTGTCTATCATGTAGCTGCATGGCATCCCATGTTGCTTAGTGATGCCCTTGACAGTCCCTTGTACATCTGTTCTAAGTACGTTCTATCGGCGCCCTTGACGTTCTGGTCCTTCCTGATTGTACCCTACTGACGCCACTGACAACCAAGACACCCATGAATATGTCCTACCGACACCCCTGACAGCCAACCAAAACATCCACATAAATGTTCTGCCGACGCCCCGAACAACCAAGACGCCCATCAGTATCTCCTGCTGATAACCCTGAGAACCAGAACACCAATAAATATGTCCTACTGGTGTCATTGACGTCCTGGGTACTCCTGCATGTGTCCTACTGATGCTCCTAACAACCAAGACACCCATAAACATGTCCTACTGGTGCCCCTGACAACCAAATCACCCATGCATATGTCATACTGACATAATTTACGCCTTGGGCACTTCTACATGTGTCCTTACGCCCCTTACAATCAAGACACCTATGAATGTGTCCTACTGTCGTCATTGACATCGTGGGCACCTCTGCATGTGTCCTACTGACGCCTCTGACAACCAAGATGCCCATAAATATCTCCTGCTGACGCCTCGGACAACCAAGATGCCTATAAATATATCCTGCTGACGTCTCTGACAACCAAGATGCCCATAAGTATGTCCTACTGATGCTCCTAGCAACCCAAAACTCCCATAAATATACCATACTGACGCCTGTGACAAACAAGACACCCATAAATACGTCCTGCCGGCGCGCTTCGCGTCCTGGGCGCTCCTGTATATGTCATACTGACGCCACTGACAACCAAGACAGCCATAAATAAGTACTACTGAGGTCCCTGACAACCAAAGCACCCATAAATATGCCCTACTGATGTCTCTGACAACCAAGACACCCATAATTATCTTTTACGGACGCCCCTGACAGCTGAGACGCCCATAAATATGTCCTACTGGTGCTCCTAACAACCAAAACATGCATAGATATGTCCTACTGGTGCCCTTGACGTCATGGGCATTCTTCCGTGTATCCTACTGACGACCCTGACAATTAAGACACATGAATATGCCACGCTGGCGCCCTTGGCGTTCTGGACACTCCTGTATGTGTCCTACCGACGCCCCTGACAACAAAGACAACCATAAATATGTCCTGCTGGCGCCTGTGACGATCAAGACACCCATGAATGTCCTACTGGCGCCCGTGACGTCCTGGTTACTCCTTGCGTTCCACCGACGCCCCTGATAGCCAGGATACCTCTACTGGCGCTCCTGACAACCGAGACACCCATGACTATGTTCTACTGACGCCTCTGACAACCAAGACACCCATATAAATGTCCTACTGGTGCCACCAACAACCAAGAAACCTATAAATATGCCCTACCGACGCCCTTGATAACCAAGATACCCATAAATATGTTCCACCGATTATTCTGATAACCAAGACACCCATAAATATTCTTACTGGCGCCCTTGACAACCAAGACACCCATAAATGTCTTACTGGGGCCCCTACCAACCGAGATATCCATAAATATGGCCTACTGGCGCCTCTGGACATACCAGACACCGATAAAGTTGTCCTACTGGCGCCCCTGGCAACCCGGGCACCAGCAAATGATGACGCCATCGCCGGTCTAACTGCATGCTATTCCAGGAACAAGCTGATATGAGTTTGTGCATGGAGTAGCGTGCAGTTAACTGGCGCAACTTCTATGGTGTCGCTCCCTGTCCCTCACATCAGGAGGAATTGGTCCGTGTGCTAGTCGCACAAGTCTATACTCACGAACATTCGTCTTAATTATAGCGGGGAAATGTTTTGCTTCACCTGAAGTCAGGATTAACACTAAGACAGGCAACCACGATCATTGCAATTTTAGTTAAGTTCACGCACCACGTGTCGATCTGTAAGACTGCAACACTTCAAATGTTGTGTTCTCGTCTCAGTGCTCTTGGACTTGAACGGTTTGTTGGGTGTGTACATGTATTGCTTTCATGATTTATTTGTCCTTCACATGTGAAGCTACATGGGCAAGATTTATAATGTCTAAAAAGATGTATGCAAAAGGTGCAACAAAAAACAACTGAGGTCCCATGGTGTGATTTAGTATTGCGCTGTCGTTGGTGTCCCTTATATCGCTTCCCCTCTCTCCCGCAGCGACGAGCAGTTTTTCTCTGCCGTCGGCTCTCTCGCCCCTGGTCGGCGGCAACATCTACGTCAAACCCGGCGCAGAGATCAAGGTGTATCACTTGGTGCGGCCGGCACAGTCTGCGGGCGTCAGTGGCGGCGGCGGCAGTGGCGGCGGAGGCGGCGGAGGCGGCCAAGAGACAGCCGCCCGCGGCGTTCCCGAGGTGTTCCTGACGCGGCTGCTGGCCACCAAGGCCATGCTTCAGCCGTTCATCGATGACATGATATCGGTGCTGTTCACTGGCGACGATCCTCCGCCGGTAGTCAAATGGCTGTTCGACGTGTTGGATGAAGAGGCCGAGAGGGAGGGCGTACATCAGTCCGAGACCCTGCACGCTTGGAAGGCGAATTGGTGAGCAACGCTAGATCTGCAGCCTATGTATGTATTCATGTCTGCCTTCGCATCATTCAAGTTTTGCAACATGCCATATAATCGTACTATGCATGCTTTTTTTTATCAGACCACCTACTGATTTCCCTCCCAAAACATGTTCTTTTAGACTACCCATATGAGGCTATGTTTCCCGTCTGTATTATAACTCAGCTATTTGTTTCAGCTTACCGCTGCGTATGTGGGCAAACTTGATCCGTCGACCCGAACTCATCTTTGATCTCGACAAGTCGCCTGCTGTCGAATCGAGTCTCACTGTGATATCTCAGAGCCTTGTGGAGGCGTGTCTACCTGCGCCACACACCATCTCCAAAAACTCTCCGTCGCACAAACTGGTGTTCGCGAAGGACATCACTCGGTGGCAGTGTATGGTGGGCGAGTATTTCGGTGCCGTGGGGAGCCACGCGGCAGTCAGTGACCAGGACCTGGGCGTGTTCCTACAGCAGTTGTCGCGAAACAATGTCGGACAGTTCGACTCGATTGCAGCTCTGAAGGAGCTGTACATCTACATCACCAAGTACAGTGGTGACATCGCGCAAGCTCTGGACAGTAGCCCCGTGTGTCAGCAGATGTTCTTCTCTAGCCGTCTTTCAAACATAGCTGCCAGTCTCGAAACCCCCATATGCTGAGTGGGTGTTGATGTGCAGGAAGCACGGGTCGGTGCTGCGGGTGCACAGGGCACGCTAGTGAGTGTGCTCACCTCTCGGCGTAAACAGTACAGCTGGGTTGACAGCCCGTCAGCTGGCCCCGGCAGTACTGTCCAGCTGGGTTGGCAGCCCGTCAGCTGGCTCTGGCAGTACAGTCCAGCTGGGTTGGCAGCCCGTCAGCTGGCTCTGGCAGTACAGTCCAGCTGGGTTGACAGCCCGTCAGCTGGCCCCGGCAGTACTGTCCAGCTGGGTTGGCAGCCCGTCAGCTGGCTCTGGCAGTACAGTACAGCTGGGTTGACAGCCCGTCAGCTGGCCCCGGCAGTACAGTCCAGCTGGGTTGGCAGCCCGTCAGCTGGCTCTGGCAGTACAGTCCAGCTGGGTTGACAGCCCGTCAGCTGGCTCTGGCAGTACTGTCCAGCTGGGTTGGCAGCCCGTCAGCTGGCTCTGGCAGTACAGTCCAGCTGGGTTGGCAGCCCGTCAGCTGGCCCCGGCAGTACTGTCCAGCTGGGTTGGCAGCCCGTCAGCTGGCTCTGGCAGTACAGTCCAGCTGGGTTGGCAGCCCGTCAGCTGGCTCTGGCAGTACAGTCCAGCTGGGTTGGCTCTAGCAGCCAGCCAACCGCCGAGGCGCCCTTGGACAGGAGGTAGCTCTGCTGACGATTGGCAGCCAGTGCAGTATGCGTGACTGCGCCCAGGTTGCCGCTCAGCTGGCGACGCATAGACGATGCCATCGAACGGTGATTCGGCATTCGACTCTGAACTCAATTTCCGTCCTCCTCAGACACAGGCACATGTGCGCGTTGTGCCGACTCGGCTGCTGGTGCGCATGGGTTCGTCTGGTTGACATGACGGCTGCCGTTGGCCGTGGTCGTTCGATCCGTGGTGTGCGAGATGCTGCCAACGCAACGGCAACATGTAGCTGCTGTTGGCTGTGCTCGTCCGATCCGTAGTGTACGAGACGTGGCCAACGCAACGGCTAGCCTTCTCTGTAAGCAATGGTAGGGGTTTACAATAACTAGTCAGTGCAGGTACACGATGTGTGATGTGACTGTCATTGCTGAGGTCTGGGTCGTTGATCGCCGATGTTTTGTGACATTGAAGTCGATGGAACCATGCGTGTCTATAAGGGTTTTGTATAACGTACGATTTGTTACCAACTGCGTTGATTATTCAAATAAATGCGCTGTTTTTATGGCCTTCGCTTCGCTGAAGCTGCATGAGTGCGTATACTTCAGCAATTCGATTTCTTGCAGCCTCATGCGTCGTGGGGATCGTGGGCTTAGGTTTATTTGCATATATCGCTCTGTGGTCATATCTCCAGAGGCCTCGCGTCACATACACATGCAGTCGGTGCGTAGCATGCAGGCCTACATGAGCGGCCTTGTACATCATCCCCCTAATTTTCGACGACCATTGGCACGGCATTAGTGTCCACATTGTCGCCAGTATAGTGTAGAAAATACGGCCCATTAACGCCAGCACAATCGACTACCGAATCGGTCAGTCTTCGAAAATGTGGCATACAAAGCCAAGCTAGACCATGCAGACAAATGTGCGGGCTGCTGGCAACTCAGTATGCCCCGGCGACTCGGGAGCAGCCCAGCGCTTAGATGAAGTCGACAGGGACGGTGGACAGACGCATGACTCCGAGTCTGCTGAACCCAGCAAGCCCGAGAACAGGTGATGATCAGTCGCCCCTGCTCAATTTTGGCCCTCTGGGTGCGCACTTCACTCACTGGCGAATGAATATTAATCCATATGAATCTGTTTTCAACATTTCTGTACTCCCCTAACATTTTCATCTTGTGACCCTGGGAACTCTGTAGCTTGCTATCAGTCCGCGGATTTCCCAGGGTCGCATTTCCTTTCTACTAATTGGTGGTGGTCTATCTGCAAAATGAAAAGAAAAAAAACAGATGGGATGCAAATTGTATTTAGCTAAACACATCAGTTTGCATTGTTCTTTGCATCCCGGGGCACCCTTGTGTTGGCTGCCTTGATCTATGGGCAGCTCACCAAGGAATGCCACGCATTCAAAGATCCAATGAAGGTGCATACAGCCAAAGGAGATAGGCTGGTGCTGCATCTGATATGGGGATGACAATTGGAAAAAAGAGGGAAAAAGGAGGTTTGGACAGGGGAAGCCGCGAATAAATGCGCGGTTTGCCTCAGCAATCAGAGCACTATCAGACTTGTAGTATCGATGAAGCACTAATTTCACTCTTTCTTCGCTGAAAAGCTTTTCAGAAAAATACGGATTTGGGGTGTTTTTATTCAAAGAAACGCATAAAAAAAATTAGCGGAACATTTAGCTAGTTTTTCAAGAAATCACAACTCCTTGGTTCAAGTTGTGGCAGAGGCACGGCGGGATGTCTCTCCTGCATTTGCTAGCGGTTTCAGGTTTTCAGGTTACATGGAACGAGGATGAATCGCGCAAATCAGTCACTTCAGCGACCCTATCGCCGCTCGTCCTATTCCGTGGAAACCGCGCTCCACTAGCTATTTCTCGAGGGAGGACAGCTCCACCGGCATCGCTCTGCCGACTTCTTCGTGGGGCACCACCCCGCCGACTTATTCTCCGGGAGGCGCCGCTTTACCGACACCTCAGCGGGGCAGCAATCTGCCGGCTTCCCCACCTACATCAACGCGGCAACAAGACTGTGGTGCTTATTTTGCTAAAGCATGAGAATATTTTGTACAATATTCCCGCGGAAGTTGCGTTATAAAATCAGAGTTTAACCACCCTATAATTAAACGACGACAGCATAACGACGACAACTAGACCGCTACAATGCAAGCTTCTCTTCCATACAAATTTGGCTCTTGGTCCGCCATGATTATCCATGGTGTATGCTTACTGTGAGATGTAAACCACCCCTCTCCTCCACCGCCTACCACCACATACAATCCCGGTCTACGGTAAGGTGTGCATCAAGCACAAGAAGCCAACTCAGTGGTAGGTATCATGCATGGCTTTACCAATGTATTTAAAAAAAAACGTTTAAAACAGCATACAACAAAACGTCATGCTCATACGGCACCCAGGACAGCTATGACCGACAGCAAAAATTGAAGCCTAATGCTTCCCAGATTATAATGTATCGACTTTTCTTCTCTGCTACGTTGCCTTACCATATCATCCTTCACCTTGGCATATAGCATCAGCACTCTCATCCACGTGGATGAACTGTTTAATTCTGTCCGGAAATTCTGACGGGCTGACCCTCTGGACTCCGCACTCCCCGTCGTCGTCGCTATCTATCACGATTGGCTCGTTCAGAATATCATCGTACGCAGTGCTGGCGCCACTCCGCGGGGACAGTGTCACGCCGTCGCCGTCATCAGCAGGCGCCGCGCCGCCCACAGTAGCAGACACGTCCAGCGACGACTCGAGCTCGCTGGCCGCCTCGGCCAGCGCCAACTCGTCTTCACTGAGCCCGTCCGACATAGACACCGACTCCTGGCGCGCAGGTGGTGCCGTAACAACCGCAGGCCCCATCGCCATTCCAGACGCCCCACACTGCGCCAGCAGACAGGCATCGACGTGCTCGTTAATGATATTTGCTAGTACCTGGACACTGCACACAGGGCATGTCACTATCCGGCTGGGCGACGGAGGTCCAGCGCAGTGGGGCCGTCGGCCGGGCACGTCAGTCGGCTGGGACGCCGGTGACCGGGCCGGCGCCGCCTCTGCTCCGCCCGCAGACGGCAGCCGCCTGTACCAGGGCATCGAGTGCGGGCCGCCCAGCACGTGTCCGGCGCCAGAGAACGGCGTCACACCGGGGCCAGACACGGTGGCCGGCGCCGACACCGGCGGCCCCACCGTCACCGTGCTGCTGTGGCCGCCCAGCGCCCCGCTGCCACCGTGCGGCCGAGCGACGCCCGCAGCTGCCGCCTGCTGCAACCCGTGCACGTTGTTGGCGATGGTGTGGACAGCGCTTCTGCTGGCGCTGTCGACGGTGCCGATCACCGAGGGGACGTCGGATGGCGGGTCGCGAGCGGCGCCGGACATGCCTCTCCGTGCTGCCGTGGTCGGCACAGGCGCGCCTTCCGACCGGATAGTAGTGGCGGTCGGCCGACCGTTGCCAGAAGCGCCCACCACCGGCCGCTCTTCGGTTCGACCACCAGGACGCAACCCTGGCTTTCGCTTACTACTCTGCTTCTGCTTTGGCTTAGCCCGACCGGGACTCATAAAGTTCCGAATGTCTTGGAGTTTGCTGAACGCACTCGAAGCTGAAAGAAGAACATAGCTGTCGCAATGTAAAAGTGGTGCTGTGTACAGTAATCTGAATGAGAACCACTTGAAACAATAATGCCGACATCGCACGACGCTATTTCTTATTGCTAGGGCATAACCTCTAGCTGTTACAACTGCATCACACTTACCATATTGAAAAACCTAGCAAAGCTATTTTCGAATTTCCTGATATTCAAAATCACTTCTGAAACACCTCAAGCTTTGAAAAAGGCTCCTCCTTCCCTATAATGGAATAAAAGCTTCCATAAGTTAACTCCTGCCACTTAATTCATTATTGAGTCAGTAATCATAGAAGAAAAGAAACGGCCACAGGACAAGGTCGTCCGCACCTTTCTCCTTCTTTGCCTTCTTGGACAGCCCATAACCATCTGGTTCCCGGATCTTCTCAAATTTTCCTCCGCAGGAAGCCCGGTGCTCACGCCACCAGAAATCGTTTGGTCCCGGAGCCCTGTTCATGGAGCGTTTCACGAAGCCGAAGTAGGGTCGGCGGTTTCGACACGTGCCGGCACAGCGCCACCAGTGCGTCAGCATGGCTTGGCACTCATCGTGGAACGTGTGGTACACCTGAAACGGAAAAAGTATTCCGGAACGAACGAGTGATGCCACTGTTGGAAAAATGTCCCCTTTCGGGGTTTTTGCCATACAAATAATTATACACGAAAAGAAACACACTCCTTGCCATGTCACGCCTGAGATAAAGAGCCATGCATAACCAGGAATCACGGCTAGTTATGTCGCTATCCAATAGCGATAATTGTGATGGAGAAAATGGAGCAGCATGTTCTGTGAGTCTAATGCATGCGCATCCCCTCTCTCTCTTTATCTCTCTCCCCATATCTCCCCTATATCTACCCCTATCTCTTTCCTATCTCAGCTTCATTTAATCATTTGACAAAAGAGGAGAGGATAATGTTCCAGATGAGAAAATCCAAGGCATTGTCACATAACATCGGAAATGGGAAAGCAAAACTAACGCAGTCGTGCATATATATATATATATATATATATATATATATATATACATAGCCCCACCATACAGCACCTCACAGCAGTGGCGGCCAGGCAGCTACAGCAGCAACACCACCACGCCGCGTCCAGCCGTGCCGGCGGCAGGTCTCACCGTGATGTTTGTGCCGGCAGCCTTATTGATGCGCTGCATGTGCCGACGGAACTCGGGCCCGTGCTCCTCGCGGTTGTCGCTGTTGTGCGTGACGAACAGCAGCGCGTGGATCATCTCGTGCAGCAGCGTCTCCACCAGGTCGCTGCGCGGTCGCAGCGTCAGCAGCGGCCGGCTCAGCCGAATCGAGCACAGCCCCGAGCCGGGCTGGTACGAACAGACCCCAGCACATCTGTCGGTTGGTCACACACCGCGTAACAAAACTCACTTTCGGTAGGACGTAGACACCGAAAAACATTCCCAACATTTTATACCGAAGATGTGATTATGGTATGAGATTGAACATACAATATTTGTAAGGAGTTAGATAGGTAACACAAGCTTATCTATAGAGCGGGCAGCACTGCAGACACCTGGCGATGAAGGATTTGGAGGGGCCGGCGATAGCTAGCCATTGTTCGGTTTCAACACGATCGCAATCACAGGCGACCGCCAAACCCATGGTGGGCTTGCGAGCGCCTTCATTTCAACACATACTCCAGAACAGATGGTGAAGAAAATCTACTTGCAGCATTGCATAGGATATAACCCAACAGGTAGAAGCACTTAGCCCATACCTTCTCGCCTGCATTATTGCTTTATCCGATGTGGCATAACAGTATCTTGTTCATTTATAGATGGTGACTAGGTATTGCACATCTTATGGACATATATATATATATATATATATATATATATATTATATGTGTGTGTTACTTGAACTAGAACCAGCAGCTCATTGAAGGTGATTATTCATTCGCTTTAGTCCACCTGCATCTGATCCACCTTCCCTCAGGCTGACACTAGTACCCTTACATGAGTCCATTATAAGCCTAGCAACTACTCAACAAACTGGACACATCTCCCACATCTACTGGGAGCATGTGCAGATGCTCCCAGTAGATGTGCATCTACTGGTCACATTCAACTCACCACCATCCAAAAGCATCATAACCGGAATACCCACTCACCGTGTCATTCTGGGACTCCATTTCAGCTCCACGCTGCCCAGCTTTGCACAGAAGAAGTGGCTGTCAAAGTCGCGAAACAGCTGGTAAATGTCCGGCGTCGGGTCCATCAGCTCATACGCCTCGTCCACCAGTGACGTTGCAGCTGACGTCAGTGGTGGCGGAGTCGGCTTATCGGCGCCATGCGGCTGGCCGGCCAGACGCAGCTCCTCTTCGTGCAGCCGCATGGCCAGTGCCATGTCGGCGTCCATGGCACACGCCATGGCGGCTGTTCACTCCAGCGATGGTGGCTGTGCGACTGATGGCGCTGGAGGGAGCAGCTAGTTCGAGTCCAGCCTGCAACAGACATGGAACAGTCAGAATCGATATCCATCACCGGCGTAACCATGACTATGGACAGCGGACTAGGTACTATAATTTCGGGAAAGACTTATGTCATTAGTATGTACTCATTTAAGTATAGGAGATTAAGGGGCGATATGATTTAAATGTGTAGAAGTATTAAAGGGTTAGATCCGGTCAATCTGAATGATGCCCTTTTATTTAGACTATCACGTAAGGGTCATCTATTTAGGTTGTAAGAATTATTTCGTGAACCCTACACAAATATGTATGATATCGATGGCGTTGAAGTTGAATTGTGTTCGTAAGAAATTATTTGTTTTCGTGTCGACTTAGTCCAGGAAATTAATAGGCGAATGATGTATTATGCAATAGGCAGTAACAGGTAATAAACACGAGGAAACACAATGGCAATGGGCAATCACGGAGGCCGGGCTTACCTTTCGACGAGTTCAGGTAGTTCCACAGCATTCTGTTAATATTAGTCCACTTTTAATGCCAGAGCTATTGTGCGCCCATAGCACTGGTAAGTTGTAGATTGCTGATAGTAGTTGTTATAGTTTGAGTTAGATCGAGCATTCGTCCCGCGCAGGCGCGCACCCAAGATTTTTCCATGGGGGGCCGGACCGAAAAGGGCACTTGACCGGCTCCAAAATGGCACTTTGCGGCCCGGGGCACACTGGAAGGTTTGTTGACCGGGGGGGGGGGGAAAGGGCGTGAATTTTCCATGCCGCATAGGACAGGAAAGGGAACAGGAGAATGTCATTTTTAGGCCAAAAGGGCAGTTTTGGGCCCAAAGGGCACCTTTGGCACAGGCGGGACACATAAGGCAGGTGATTTTTTGGCTAAATTTGGGACATTCCAGCCAACAGGGCACTTTTCGGTCAAAAGGGCACTTTGGTCTCATGGAGGGCCCGGGCCCCCTGCCCCCCCCCCCCCCCCCTTTCGGTGCGCCACTGGTCCCGCGCGCGCACGTAGCACATAGCACTCACGCTCCCGCTCCCGCTAGCACTGTCTAAGCGCCGACCCGTATGAGTCCCGGTCACGTGACCGCCCAGGGTGACCGCACGAGGCCAAGCAGCCTGGCCCTCCTGCTCGTGATAGGAGCGAAGGACGGGGCACCATTCGAGTTCGGAAGGGATGGAATGGAATGAAGAAAGGTGGCAGAATAATGTTGTGGTTGCGATGATAATTAGTGGCATTTTAATGTATGTATGTATTTAATGCCTCTATTTGAAATGTCATGATTAATATTGTGCGCGCAGAATTCTCGCAAGGTTGAGCACATGGAAGTGTAGGGCAGTTAAGTGATAACAGGTATTCAGTCAAAGGATTGTTGATCAGTGGAATGGCCTTCCTGCTGATGCTGTGGGGAGTCCTCATTGAATGCATTTTAAAATAGGGTAGACAATTATTTTAGGTTGCAAAATCTTGTTTTTGAGTTCTAAGGGGTGGTGGATGGGGTGTTCTAAGGGGTGATGCTAAGTGGGTATTCACTGCAAAGGCCCCTTTAGGCGGGCGTGGATGGAGTTTGAAAATCATTGGTAGGGCACTCAGGTCACATTTATCACATGAGATCAAGTGAATAGGGCTGGCTAGGTAAGGTAGAAAAACATTGATGAGGGTGGGGGATGGTGGCCCCTGTGCTATTGTAGAAACTTAAACCCTCATATTTTTTATCATGCTAATAATTGGGTATTATACTAGCTATATAGGGTATATTATATTACTAGTATTACACTAAACTATACAGGATGTACCAAGCAGTGGATTCAGCACCTTCCTTTGGAATGTTATGCTGATGAGATTGGCTAAAAGAAAATAACTTAAGTCAAGCACAATTGAGCATGATTGGATCAGTTTGGAATTGTTGAGGAGTGTGTTATGCAATATCAGGTGAATGATGCTAGATAGGCTGATATATATAGTCCCCTTGGAACTTGAGATAATGGATATATTGGGATGTGAGCATGTACTTTTTAGTATCTTTTATATATAGACTTAACCCAGATGGACCCCTGTGGCCCTTATTAAGCCTCAACACTCTATGAACTTTATGGCAATGTGGACCAAGTCGACGGTCCTGGGCTATCATATCTGCAACCTAATCTCAAGTATATGGTGTCCTAATTATGTAGTCCGAAATTTGTGTACTTGAAGAAATGTTTGCATAAATCTCACATGCAGATTTGCACGTCAATTGTCTGTATAAAACTTTTATGTTTATTGCATTGTCATGCCCACTATGTGTCTCGAGTAAAGTTGATAACACGATTATGGTTGTTTCGCTAGATGTGAGACGTTAAAACGAGTACAGGAAAGTGCTAAAATTGGCCATGAAAAGGATAGCATAACAGCTTTTAAAAGATTCGAGCCCAATTTTGAGCCAATATTGTATTTGTAAGTAGGCCTTTTATATTTTTTTGTCATTTTGAGCCAAGAGTACTTGTAAATATGCCTTTTTGTTCTTTGTTGTCATTTTGAGCCAATGGTGTACTTGTAAGTATGACTTATTTGTTTATTTGTTGTCATTTTGAATAAGTAGTGTATGGTTTTTTGTTTCTTATTACACATACCTAGTATATAGATAACTATATTCACGATAAGGGTAACAAATAACTACGCCATTGAGTGACATTGTATAGCATGCTACATCACAGGTAATCCTGAACCACACAGGTTAACCTGGAATTATATTACGAAATGTTTGTGTACCACCATCGGTAGTGGTGAGCATACACATACTACTAACTAATAAACAAGATAATGCTACGAATGAGGCATGAAGACTTCATGTCCCCCAAAAGCAAAGATGCAAAAGAAGGGTAGGAAAGCCAGCATGGCTTACACCAGACTTGATAAAAGCAATTAAGGCTAAGAAAACTGTATTTAGAGTCTTTAAAGAAGCCTCAAATGTCGTTAATCTAAAGGCGTATCGAAAAGCTAGCGACACTGTGAAACAAAAAACCAGAGCAGCAAGGCAAGCAAAAGAACTGGATTTAGCTAGAAACTGTAATGGGGACAGTAAAAAGTTCTTTAGTTTCTACAAGCTGAGTAAAGTTTCTAGCACAACTGGTCCACTGGAAGTAAACGGGACTACATTGGGTGAGGATAGTGAGATGGTTGAGGAGTTGAGCAAACAGTTTAAATCAGTTGGAAGATATGACATTGGAAGATATGACTAATCTGCCGACCGTACACCATAGTTCAGTGACATGGGACCTGACAAATGATGTTGATTTCATTGATAGTGATGTTGTTTACAATCATATCAGGAAAATAAAGCCAAACAAGGCAGCAGGACCTGATGATATTTATGCTAGGGTGTTGCGGGAAACTGAAAAGGAACTGGCATTTCCACTTAGTATCATATTTTGTAGATCAGTTTCACAAAATGAAATTCCAGCCGATTGGAAAAGGGCAAATGTAGTTCCTATTTTCAAAAAAGGAGAAAGAGTGAAAGTTGAAAACTATAGGCCAGTAAGTCTCACATCCCTAGTCTGCAAGGTACTCGAATCAATTATCAACGATAGAATAGTTAGTTATCTGGAAGGTAGCAGATTGATTCAAGATACTCAACATGGGTTTAGAAAAGGACGATCGTGTCTCACAACCCTCTTGGACTTTTTGAACTTCGCCACAGAACAATTTGATCAGGGAAATCAGGTTGATGTAGCATATCTTGACTTTAGTAAGGTCTTTGACAAGGTACCCCATAAACGGTTAATGATACAGCTTCAGTCCCATGGCATTGCAGGTAGCATCTTAAAATGGATAGAGTTGTGGCTTTCAGATAGACAGCAAAGAGTGATGCTAAATGGTGCAAAGTCATTATGGCAAAATGTTCTTAGTGGAGTCCCCCAGGGGTCAGTACTAGGGCCATTACTGTTCATTATATTTGTAAATAACATTGAAAGTGGCCTAAGCAGTAAAGTTTTGAAATTTGCGGATGATTTGAAGGTCTTTAGGGCAATAACAGGTCAAGATGAGCATATCTCGCTGCAAAAAGACTTAGACGAACTTGTGAAGTGGTCCGAAGAATGGCAAATGAAATTTAATTTTGATAAGTGCAAAATCATGCATGTAGGTAAGCAGCATGTGAAGGCTCCATACTTGATGGGTGGCCAAGTGCTATCAGTGACTCAACAGGAGAAGGATTTAGGTGCTATTCTAAATACAAAGCTGGGGGCATCAGAACAGACCAAGGAAGCCAGGAAGAAGGCACTGAGAATGCTCGGGGAAATAAATAGGAATGTATCATACAGAAGTGAGGAAGTGATCAGGAAGCTTTACTGTGCATACGTCAGGCCACATTTGGAATACTGCATCCAAGCTTGGTCTCCTAGTTATGAAAAAGATTGTTGGCTTTTAGAGAGAGTACAAAAGAGGGCTACAAAAATGGTTAATGGCATTAGCAACCTGGCATATGAGGAAAGATTGAAGTAATTGAATATGTTTTCACTTAGATATAGAAGGCTGAGAGGAGATCCCATTGAGACCTTTAAATTTGTCCATGGTCTGGAGAGGTGATATCTTGGGGAAATGTTTGAAATTAACAGAAATGATGCAATTAGAGGTCATAAATTCAAAATTAAAGTTAACTGCGACAGAACAAGGTTAAGGCAAACTTTCTTCACCAACAGGGTAGTAGAACACTGGAACCAGCTGCCAGAAAACATCGTCAGTAGCAGCACATTGAACATCTTTAAAAACAGCATAGACAATCATTATAAGAATAGAGGGCTTGCTTTTCAGTATTACAGGGAGGGCTGATTAACAAATTTGGTGGGCAACTGGTTCAGTGTACAGAGTGCAACCAAGAAGGGCCCTTGTGGCTCATAGTTGCACTAATCTTGTATGTCTTTATGTCTTTATGAACATACACCAATGAAGCATGATGTCGATACTCGTTTGGGAAGGATGTCAGTTAGTTAGTTATTAGGGGTTTAGGGCACATCAACTGCATTGGTTTTACAGCGCCCATAACTCTACTATTTAAACTGTGTCAATCCTAAGTAATCGTACCGTGCGAGCTTGCTCACGTACAAGGGATTAGACAGGAGAATATATATAATTGAAGTTTATCTCCCAAAGAAAGTTGAACAATTTACCAGAATTGATAGCGAACGATTCATCCCCAAGAACGTCACGAATTGATAGTGCCTGCGATCGACCAGAGTAGTGCCTGTAGACATCAGATAGCCGAGGGCATGAGGTTAAGATATGACGCACTGAAAGACGTCCCTGGCATCTGGGGCACATGGGCATGTCATCACCACAAATAATATATATGTGCGTTGCGTACGTATGGCCAATGCGTAAGCGGCACAGTGTCACCTCGTCTCGCCTAGTCCTACGCGAGCACGAAGACCACTGGCTGATGCTAGGTTTAATTTTCCTAAGCTTGATCTCACCGACCGTGTCCCAAAGCACCTGCCACTCACGAAAAACATAATTGTTAATGATTGGATATATATCTCTAGCAGGAATGGCCATATATCGTGTACATGGTTTCTGTGCTGCTCGCTTTGCAGCCGCGTCAGCGACCCCATTCCCCAATATACCGACGTGGCTCGGAATCCAGCACAAAACGATGGTCTTATCCTCTGCACGCAGTGACGTCAACCGTAAAACTATTTCCTGGACAATGGAGTGTGATAAATTAAAAGACCTCAGTGCCATAAGGCTACTGAGACTATCTGTTAAGATGAGGTGCAATGTTTCATCAGATACTTGTATAAAACACAATGCTTTGTTAATGGCTACCAATTCCGACGTGAAGACGGATGCCTGCACATGTAGCGTGAAAGATAGTGTGGCGGAGCCGCTAACAAATGCCGAGCCAATACCAGCTTCGATCTTTGAACCGTCCGTGTATGTTGTCTTGCAGCCGACGTAGGACGCAATGAGGTCCAGTGCTTGAATTCGGAACTCTTGAGGTAGGGTATCACGTTTTTTGGTGGCGTTTTACACCATTAAAGTTTATGAAAAGCAATGAGTAGGAAAAAGTAACGGGGGGTGATACCGCAAGAAAATAAAGGTTATTGAGACCAATTACACAAAAGAGACCAAATATTATAAGAAAAGAAAAAAGAAAGGAAAGTAGACGATTAAAAAAAAACCAACTCAAAAGGGATATAAAAGAACAAATGTGGGGTGGTAAACATATTTTTTTGAAAGGGTGAAATTACAAAAAACAAGGTGTTTATAAAGCCAAAGGCAGGGGTGGTTTGCTGGGGAAGACGATAATATGGCTTGGGGGGGGTTTCAAAAGCCTGGAAGGTCTATAAAGTCGCATGTCTGCTTATTAAAATGTTCGCTTTTTTAATTAAAGGAAACTACTATTTTTAAAAAAAAGAAACAATATAAAATTTTTTAGTAAAGGATAAATAAGCAAAAAAATCTTAAAAATAAGTATTTTTTAAAATTTATTTAATTTTATTAAATTTAAAAAAACATATTACCTTAAAAAATAAAAATTTTATAAATTATTCTTTAATATTTAAGAAAGTTAAAAATTAAAAAAAAAAAATTAAAAATTTTTACTAGGTTTTTGTTAAACTTTTTCTTTAAAAAATTATAATAAGATAAATTTCGAGAAAAGCGAGAAAAATAAAAAACAACGAAATATATAAATATTTGGATATTTAAAAAATTATAAAATTTTTTTTATTGAAGTTCCAATGCCAATTGCTGTTACCCCTACCAAGAACAAGAACAAAAAACCCAAAACCAAAAATCTAAAAGATTTTGTAAAAACAGGAACAAAGAAAAAATTTTTAAAAAAATTTTATAAAATTTTTATTAAAAAAAAAAAAAAAAAAAACATAGACTAAATTTATAGGTTTTTTTTTTTTTTTTTTTTTTATAAATGTAAAAAAGGAAAATTAAAAACTAAAAAAAAAAAAAAATAATAAATTAAAAAATATTAAATAAAAGAATAACAACAAAAATATTTTAATATTTTAAATATTTATAAAAAACACCCAACCACAATATAATATATTCTTTTTTTTTTAAATTTAGAATTTAGGGTTAAGGTGTCTTTTAACAACAAAACAAAAAAAATTACAAGAGCAAAAATTAAGATTAATGGTACCACGATACTTCCTAAAAACAAACAGGGCGTGATATAAAAAATTATTTTTTTGTTGGAAGGAACCAAGCCAGCCAGACATTGACCACCCCAAAAATTACAAATAATGATGAAGGAGGGAAAAGGGCCTAAAAATATGGGAATTAAATGCACTTTTCCGGGTTAAAAGAGGGGACCCCCAAAGGCCCCCCCCAAAAACTGGGAAAGTTGCCGCTATGCCAAAGCTTATTAAATACACATAAAAGTTCATGGACGGCGTTCACTGGCAGGCGCTTCAGAAGACTATTATGGACACAGTCCAGTCCTTCAGACACGTTCTGCAAGGAGTTTATGGCTGATGTTAGTTCGGCTAATGCAAAAGATTGATTACAATTTAGTTGAACGAAGGTGGAAAAGTTTATAGATGTTTCCTAGCAGCGACGTCTGAAACGGAGGAACTTAGCGTCCAGGTTGTCCACACGACATCTATCCGACAACACTTCACCAATTTCGTCAGCCACCTCGACAGGGTGCATAATCTGCCGTCCAGCAACATCCAAAACAGGGAGTGGCAACGACTCATAATTACCTGAAATACGTTTCACACGTGACCATACTTGTGATATTGGCGAAAACGGGATAGTTTGCTCACATACTCTCTCCAGGAGACTCGCTTGGCCTCCCGGATGGTACGACGCGCGAGGGCACGTGCTCGTCTAAATACTACAAGGTTCGCGGTTGTACTTCTTTTATCGAAGGCCCTGAAGGCTCGCCTACGTGTCCGTATGGCGTCGCGACAGGCGTTCGTCCACCACGGGACCGGGGTGCGACGAGGAGTGCCAGTGGTGTGCGGAATAGTTCCTGCGGCGAATTGTAGAAGCTTAGATGTGAACTCTTCTTCGGTTCGAGGAGATAGTTCACAGTCCGCATGGACAAGGGTCCCCATTTTATCTGCGAACAGTGCCCAATCCGCTTTCCGGAGACTCCGACGTGGGGGTCTAGAACCAAGAACCGCTCCATCACGATATTATAGACACACAGGAAAATGGTCGCTACCAAGGGGATCGGCGTGCACAGACCACTCAAATGAATCTACCAGTTGCGGGCTCGCAAGACTCAGGTCCAGTGCCGATGAATGGCCAGAGGGTAGAGCGAAATGTGTGTGTGTACCTGTGTTTAACAAACATATAGCTTCGTTCAATAGTAGCGAGTGTAAAACTTGTCCGCGGGCGTTAACACTATCACATCCCCAGACGGTGTGATGAGAGTTGAAATCTCCTAAAATCAAAAATGGTTGTGGGAGCTGGGATATCAGACTTCTGACTTCCGAGGCCGGAAATGTAGTTCCGGGAGGTAAATATAGTGAACAAATCGACATCGGCCTATGATAAAGGTGGATACGTGCGGGGACAGCCTGCAAAGATGTAGTCAAATATAATTGCTGCGCGGGTGTGCCGCAGTTACTGCCAGCAACACACCGCCATGTGCTACGGTGTCTGTTGCCATGTCCTTGCGAAATAATTGGTCATTCTTGATCGTGTAATTATAGTTTCCTGTAAGCTTGGTTTCCTGTACACACAACGCAATCGGACAGTGTTGTCTTAGCACCACCTGTAAGTTCTGGGCACTGGATCGTCTCCCCTACAATTCCATTGTAATATTTTGTTTAAGACACCCATTCAAGTGATAAAAGATACCGAAAGTTAAAAAAAATGAGAAGAAAAAAGTATCACAGCTGGTCGCAGATCCACCATCTTCACGACGTTCATTGTAAAACCAGAGAGTATGATGAGGCACAACTGGGTAAAAGTACTTTAAAGATGAGTTCTGGGCCGAGTGTTCGCCGATTCTTGACCCGGTGGTGAGCCTGAGAGCGGGAACCCTCGTTTCTGTGCCCCCAGCCGGGGAGGAGGCGGGGGAGGGCCCATGTCATGGGTAGCCTGAGCTACCGCTGGTCCCTCAATTCGCCTTTGTGGCGATGGGGTAGCCGGCCTTTGGAAAGGAGGCTTTTCAGGGTCTTGGCGGCTCGTCACCCGAGCCCTCTCCATTTGAGCCTCTTCGCCTCGCGGGCGCGCCTCTTGGCCTCCTCATAGTGGAGGTTGATGTCTGGTATTTGTCGGGTGTTATGGGATGCAGGTGCGGATGTGGAAGTCGAGTTGTGGTGGCGAGATCTGGCTCACTGGAAGGGAAGAGGGATCTGGCAGGGAAGAGGTGGAGATGGTTGATTTGGAGGGTGGTGGGGTGTGCAGGTGAGGGAAGGTTGATGAGGGAAATAGTGAGGGAGGACGGGAAATGATTGGTGGGGGTTTCAATGGTGTTGAGGTAGATGTGGAAGGGCCTGGGTTGGATGGGAATGACTGAGGGGGCCTCTTCGACCGTTGGACCAGTGTCCACTCCCCGCCCTCGAAGATTGATCGGGAGGGGGCCTCCGATGCACGAGAGGCACTTCCACTCGTAGAGGGTATGGCCTCAATTTTCTCGGCGTCGTCGTGGGCTGACGCACCTGGCTTCGCCGGCAGCGCTACAGTCACCCCGAATGATCGTAACAGTGTCAATCAGTTCAGAGACCTTGCTGGGTTGTAAATGTTGTGTGGCTGTCAGAGTAGTTTTACTCGACTGGCCAGCTACCTTTGCTGCATATGTAACTTTGGGGTGGATGCTCTCATACATATTCCTGGCCTCTCGAAACGAAATATTTTTGGTACACTTCAGCGAAATTTTTTCCTTCTCTTTCTTGTAAGTGGGACATGATCTCTCGAACGTACTGTGCGCACTCTCACCCTCTCCACAATTAACACACCAGGGTGC
This sequence comes from Imbricaverruca yamaguchii, assembly GCA_034440575.1. Classification (NCBI taxonomy): domain Eukaryota; kingdom Metazoa; phylum Arthropoda; class Thecostraca; family Neoverrucidae; genus Imbricaverruca; species Imbricaverruca yamaguchii. The sequence continues at coordinate 1,975 of JAOTOL010000512.1, read as the reverse complement.
TTCAGCATTGCAATGGTTCCACGCGTGCGCAGATGAACCACATATTCCACATGCGGGACGGTTGCGGCAGAACTGTGTTGTGTGGTCGAACTTCTGACAGCGGAAGCACCGCATGGGATTTGGGATGAACTGTCTTACCTTGGCAGTTATGTAACCTACACGGACAGACGGGGTAAGTCCATCGAGTCAAATGTTAAAATAATATTGTCGGTGGGCTGTACCTCATTACCTTTCTTTACTGTGAGTCTCCGCGCTAGAATAACGCCATCGTCAGCTAAGCCATCTGTAATTTCATCGTCACTAACACCTCGCAAATCGAAACAGTTCATGACTCCTTTAGAGTGGTTTTTCGTTTTGTGCGTTTCGCCCGTGATGGGTATGGTCATGATTTTTATACCCTGCTGATCCCTGGTTAAATACCTAAATTCCTTTGCCATAAGTGTTCTATACGACTCCTCAGCGTCTTCAAATTCTACTTCAAGGCCACCGTCTCTGAGTTCGTCACGACGTTTGATGCGTCCAAAACGATCGCAACCGTCCCGTCTCTGGAATGGAGAAGGAGAAGACAGCTTCATTGCCCCTTCAGGGGCTTGTAGAACAAGAATACGGGAGGAAGATAACCTGCCGGCTACACCGTAGGAGAATGTGTTTCTGTTTGCGTTTTGGCAACCGTAAGGTGGACCAGGTTGGGTTTTTTGTGTTTCGTGATGCCATGTGATATTGTTGGTTTCCACTCTTCGGGCGCCCCAACCCATAGGGGCCCTACCGGGGGGACACCTGGGTCCCGCGGACGGGAGGTCGCCAGGCGCCCGAGGAGCTATACGGGGCAGGCGGCGCCTTCGCCCGGCCGGGAGAGATACTCACCACCAGGGTGGGAAACTTGCTTTCCGGGTTTGGAGTCGGAGTGTAAACAGCTCTCTTCCGGAGTACATTTTCATGGACATATTATTTTTCATGCATGGAATCTATTTACCGGTAACCGACGAGAAAATAATATGTACCTAGTCAGTGTCTACGTAATATGCATAAGTAATACACATCATCATTTTTGGTCCCATCAAAGCATAGAAACAAAGAAGTGGGCAATGGATGGTACCGCAAGACAGGGAGCTGTGATCAGCTCAGCTTTGTCTCTCATAACTCACAGGAGCAATGCGCCTTCCTTTCACTGTTGGTCTCAGTACAATGCTAGGCAAAATGAAAAACACAAATAATTCACACTTCACCCTCAGCTCGAGCGCACACCTACCTACATACGTAGCCAATTCCCTGCGCGATACAGACCCAACACCACTACTCACACGCAGTCGGAAGCGACGGCGGTGTGCAAAGGATCAGTCAAGGTCTCGTGTTTGCAGCATGGCACTGTTAAGTGTTCAAAACATGTGTTCAAAGTTGCTAATGGTTATGACGTAATTTAAAAATACCTTGCATTGATTGGTTGAAAGACAGTTTTCATAACAGAAAATCCTAACGCAGCAAATTCGGCGGCCTACGGCACTCCGGAAGCGTCTCTTAAAACGGTCAGTTTTTCCCACTATAGGGTGGCTCGAAAGCAGGTTTCTGGAGACGCACCGGCCGAATTTGTAGCGACCGGAGGCCACTATATTCAGTGCGCAGGCGCGAAGTTTGGCGCGTTGTCTTCGGCATTTACCCTGGTTGTGGTTTCATGTGGTGTGTGTCGGATGCTGTGTGCTTGATGGTACGAAAAGTGGTTATTTGGTAACCGTAAGTAGAACAACATGTTTGGTGGATATTTTCAACCTTGTATCAGTTTTTTAGTGGTATTTTTGTTCCTTCTGCATGTTTGTATCGGAGTACACGTGGATCAATTATATCCAGTATGAACCCGGAGTGCAAAAATGTTTTAAGAGATAAAATCTCTTAAGAAGTGCCTTCATTCCCACCCTGCCCACCACCCCGACCGGAATCCAGCGCCGCCCACCCCTTGACCCCGGCCGGCCGGGTCGGCGGG
>JAOTOL010000511.1:70000-77965 GCA_034440575.1 Imbricaverruca yamaguchii | reverse complement strand
GCCAGTCGTCCGATGAGCTATGTCCAGTGCCCTATCCCTGTTTTTATATCCACTTAAATTACATATAAGACTCGGAGACTAATTTGAGCTGGTTGTGCTGCCAGGGAAGCAATGATCCAAGATTCGCAATGCTAGTGTCGAGGAAACTATGTGAATGCATTTCAGTAAAATATATCCTAAACCCTGAGTAGCAGCATCGTGTAAGGTATCAGCTACTTGCGGTTCCATTTCAATTCGCTATGCCCAAATATTCAGGAATCATTTTCCTTTACATCCTGACGGTTAGCTGAGTGAATTCGGTCACACTGGACCAGGGGCATCGCCACCGGGGTGGGCAGCGAGCGAGGGAATTTACCCCCTGCCCTGTGGAAGGCGGCGTTCCTGACATCTGAGGAGGCCCCGTCCCGGAAGCGCACAGAAAAGTTGAAGTGCTCTCTAGAAGAAAGGCTTCACACTGAGGACCGCTACCATCCGCTACCATATTAGATAAAATCAGATATTTCTGTAGGAAGTCCCACAAAGCTTGAGAGATTTGGACAGCCTTTCAACCCACTTTTCGGAGTGAGTGAAAAACAATGTATATCGTCACACATTTTTGGAGAGGTGGCTCATGAGCCTTCGATATCTCGGTCCATCATCGCTTTCCTCATCATCCTCCATCCTTCATCATCCTCCATTCGACATACGTACCCGCGGTGTGGAAGGGCTTAAGTCTTCACACATTTCTGATTGCAGGCCAAAGCTGAAAACCTGGAGGCAATACAATGCGCTTCCTGACTCAACCACCGCGCGAAAGAGGCGGGAAAAGTTTCCTCTTACCGTGAAGGGGGTGGGAGGGTGTCGCTCCCCTGACCTTTAAGGAGGCCCCTGCTCGGTAATACACAAAACATTTGAAGTGTGGTTTTCAGGAAACGGCTTCACACTGAAAATCACAACCAATCAGAAACAGAATGTAAGTCAAAGCTAGTGTTTGTAGTTATCTCCACAAAGATCTCAGAGGCTTTTGTTCAAGGTCCTTCCTTTTGGGATCCTTGTATTTTGTGACAATGTGAAAGAAGCCATGCGTGCATTGGTGGAATATTGCATGTATTTCAGGGATGCACGGCCCTTACATGCAAGGGGCGTTTCCTCATTGGGTTCCATGTTAACAATCGCCGGGCCCAAGGTAGGGGCTCACAAAGATAGGATAGGTACCCGTCTTAAGACGAGTAGCCTCCTATTTCAACATTTTATTTAAGGTCACGATTACTGACCTAAGGTCCCGATTGGGATCTATTCGCTGGTAACACTCAACCAATGACATGCCAACAAATTAAACCCCACAGCGAAGCTCGTTTTGATTGGTGTCACAGCAGTTGTCTCGGTAGTTAAATAAGTCAACTAGGACAAAGATATGCCGTGATGTGCTTATTTAATACATGTCAGCCATGTTTCAGGCTAGTTGTTCCATTATTAATTCGTGTCCACGGAAGTCAAGTACCGGGTTCAATGTAGGAAAAGCTGAGATGAGATGCGACAGTATATTTAGAGCTTTGATGAAATGGATTCATAGCATCCATGTCAATTTTACAAAACTGGTTTCATACATCCACACATGGATAGACATGCTGAGCACAAAACAAACACTGTTCTTCGACACGGCACTGAGGTACCTACTACACATCGAAGATGCGTCATACATCCTGCGGTCACATCACACCATTAGTCTGTTATAATCTGATGGGTGCCTGACATCTGATGGGATATGATTTCAACTACTGTTGGCCCGATATCGAAAGCTCCAGAGCGAACACTTTCCGAGCATGAAGTAGCTCAAGCCGGCTTTCTCTGATCGCCCGTGCATGGCAGGCGGACACCGTGGAGATCTACGATCCTTCCCCGCAAGATTTCTGGCGCATTGGTGCTGTCAGGAAGTGGCGCATCAACGCAAGGACATGTCTTACGTACGCTATCAACTCGTCTCCATCCCAACTCTCGCTACACAGGAGTTACATGCTTAACGTCGGCCTAAGCCACTCACGATACGAGCACTAAATAAGATGGACGGCTTTCGGTTCTTCTGTGCTGCAGTGCAGCTTCTCCAGGCACCGATGCAGTATCGAGCATGCGGAAATATTTTTGCTTCGATGAACATTCGCGTTGTGCCTTTGGGCACCCCGTGGCACATCGTAGCCAGGCCGACTAATAACATGCGACATCGTTCAACGACTGCGGGGATGTGCTTGTCCTATGTAGATGACGACCGATGGTGACACCTATGATTTTGACACTGAGATAAATTGAAATTCCGTCGCTTCCGAACTAAACTGAAAAGTTTAATTCAGAAAGTTTGTATCGAATAATGAACAGGGCTGAAGTAGAGGGCAGGGCATATCATTATCACTGGATGAGGGAAGGCCAGGTAAATACATAGCAATGCGTAGTATGGTACAGTCACCAGGATATCCTTCCCCGATATACACTGGATTTAACGATTGCTATGTGTGGAGGGATATGCAGCCGGGGAAATGCGGAGGGAACGTCCACCCATCCCGTCGACGCATTAGATGAGCTTTTGAGGAAAAGGACATTTTCTGGTTGAAAGACAATTAGGCGCTCCACAAGGGTACGTCGAAGGTACACTTTTCGAAGATTCAGTAATATACTTGCTGGGCACACGCACGGTTGCCAGACGGCTTGGAGCAAGATTTCATGTATTATAAAACACATCAAGAACGCACCAGTCGTTTACAGCCCTTGTTGAAATAGGCGCAGCACGTGTCAGCCAGACTGGCCGCGCGGGTACAGCCGCGTGCTCATTCGTCCCACACGGTTAGGACAATTCGACTGTACTCGACGACTGTGCCTGACTGCGCCTGCACCACCGCCCCCGCCACGAGCCTCAGATCAGTGCCAACGTGAGAGCCGCAGTCACCTGCAACAGTTGGATTGTCGTTAGGCACAATCCTAGAGCTAGAAAGTTCTGCAGTCAGGGACCACGCTGCAATAAGCCATAGGTTCTAGATACCAAATGCCAGTGGCGAGATATATGACGTCAATTCTTTGTTAGTTCATTGTTCCCACCTTCCCTATTTTGGAGCATATTCTCGTGATCAGACCTGACAGCGACGTGAAACTTTGCGCCTTTGTAGAAGACAACATACCCTGCAACATATTCCAGGGATAACCAGTTTTTATTCTCACCTAATCTCGTGACCTGAATCGTAGTGACCCAGATTATTGTTGCGTTTTCGTTGGAGAAATATCTGCACATAAATGTGCAAAACGGGTAAGTATTTCGAAGCCCTGGTCTGACAGCTCTCAGAAAGCATAACCCTCAAATGAGACTTTGATAAGAAGTCTCATTTTAGACGAGAAGACTAAAATGAGAAGCACTGCCGACTTTGACCTCGTCTAGCTCATGTGGTCGTCATGATATGTACTGCCCCTCAGGGAATGTATTGTTGTCCTTATCCCCAGGATTAAAAACGCGGCAACACATGGACACCATAGCTTACTATCCAGTGCTTTCTTATCCAGTGAGTCCGACAAATGACACGTTTGCCTTGTAGGCACGAATTTGAAGAATGTTCACCGGATCCTTCATCATGCAGCGACGAATATCTAACCCGGTGCACCTTTAGACATAGGAAAATGTATCCCACTGTACCTTGCAGCTCACTTCCATAATCATTCCAGTTTTGTTACACATACACAAATTAGCGTATTTAGGGTGCCGTTGGGCCGTGCCCCTCCATCCCTTAGCCGCAAAAGGGCAGTTACTGGCTAACAGGCCGCCGAATGCGCCCTTTTGTCCTGCAAGTGGTGTGCCCGAAGCTTGGATGGGTGTTCCAGATGGATGAAGGATGTCTCAGGTCTGAAAGCAAAAATATGTTGGTGTGCAAGGGGTGGGGATGGCCCAGTAGTTACGATGTTGAGCTGTGGATGCAAAGGTCCGGGGTTCAACACTGGCACCGCTCTGGATATTTCCGAATCCCGCGGCCCACTGGCGACACAGTGTGGGCTCCGCTATTAGGCATGATTGTGCATACAGTGGGTCGTGAACCACCGAATAAGCAAAAAGGTACGAAAGTGTGCGCCGTGGATCTACACTATGATTCCAAGGCCTGTAGCTACTTTCATAAACTGAGGGTGCACACCCATGATTGCATTATTTTTCAGGTTTTCGGTCGGTCCGAGCACTGTTCTCTCTTCCAATGTGTTTGGTATTGACTATATGCGATTGATAAGTGACCTTTCTATATTTCGGTGGATTATTTTAAACTAGGTGTGTATGTTTGACTAACGAAATTGTTTCCTTCGTTGTGAAGCTATTGCAAAATCATGTATTTCTGAGACGATCATGCCATTAAGTATGTTTTCTTTCTCAAAATTTAATGTGGGGTCTTTGAGTCCAGTGACTCCCCGTGCTGCGAAACACTGACATATGAGACCCGTGGTTCATACTTTGACAAGATGATATGGCATCTGGCGTCGGCTGTGGGTGTCGCATTAGACCGCCGCAGGCTGAACAGGGTTGTACTGGTGGTGCTAATGTGTTAGGTGTCGTCTGCAGAGCCCTGACCCATGACCCCGAGCGGTGGGGCGACGAGTGGGTTGCTTGTGGGAAACTGAAGGGGGATGCTAGTCTGCCTGAGCCAACAAAGCAACTAATATTATTAATGGCTTGGCTAGTTGTCTGCCAAATCCAGAGTACGTCGGGTGACTATATTGGTATTAGTGCCACCGTCAGTGGTCATAGCCTACATCGGAGGTGGGCTGAACGTAGCGGAACCCTGAATTATGAACGGCAGAACGTTTGTTGTTGTTTTTTCCAGAAGAGACGACGCACCGAAACGGTCACGGCAAGGACATGCATATAGTGCATTCAGAAGTGGCATGCACGGCGCACGGGGCCGTTGTTAGGGAGGTAGTCCGGCGTAAGGGGTCAAGTTAGACTCGCAATAATTCCTGAAAATGTGGAAAGTTCCATAATTGGAGTGCAGATGTCTCCCAGAATACTTCTCGGGGTGAGAATGGGTGACTGAAAACCAGAATACCCCTTGTTAAATACCTATATACTTTTGCCTACTATTTTTGTTTCAAATTTCCAAATGCCCTTGAAGTATGAAGGAGAAGTTCCCTTTAGCATTGTGCACTTTTTGGAGGGCAATTGGTATTATTGTGCTTTAGGGTATTCACGAGACAAATTTTTCATACATTTTAAACCTCCGTGAAGAAAAGAAAGGGGCTAGGATTGGTTAGGCTAAGGAAGGTTCTAATTTTTTTCCGAGTTGGGAAATATTATAATTTGTTTGGACTTTTCAAAAAGGGTTCGATTGCATTAGGTTTTTAATTTCATATTTTTAAGAACGATACATTTTTATTTAATCATTTATAAAACAAATCCTTACATGGGATGCTAGGCTGGGTTTGGTTAGGTCATGTTGCAATTTTTAACCCTTAACATCATTTGTGTATGCTAACCTCACTTGGTTGGCACCCCAGCCTCTTTGCATGATTTCAAATACGCCACTGGACGGAAATAACACATTGATTGGAACTGGAAGTATGTCAGGGAGATTGGTTGGTACCGTCCCGCTATCCGACTGGTCTCCATTATAACGGAAAAGGCTCGTCAGATGTCACACATTTGATTTACCTAATCTTGTTCTTCAAACTTCTGACATTTGTGAAAAAGCATGACAATCTATGCTTTTCTTTCCTAGCCTTCCGTCCCCCCCCCTCCACCAACCACCATGACCTGCCTAGTCTTCTGACCAGGAAAAACCTCGAAGGAGCTCCTTACACCTACTATTTAGCAGTAAACACACAACGAAGTGCAGGCCCGGCTCCATCCCGTCCTTAGTAACAAACAAATACAATAGATGCAAGCAATCTGTACATCTTCACAAGGTCAAAATATAATTTTGCGCGCCGAAAGCAGCCACTGTTTCATGGACATGCCATAAAATCAAGGTAGAAATATACTGTCTACTTTGACACAAAATTCATCCGCACAAGTATACAAATATCAACCCCTTTAGACAAAGCCTCGCTATCTAATCATGAACAACCCAGGCCCTTGAGTACCACTCGGTACTCGCTCCAAACATTGGAGAATTTGAGGATTGAAGGATTGATGTCACCATACTTCTACTCTGAGTGTCAACTATGCTGCCTCTCAAGGTCTTGCATGTTTCTACAGCTTCCTTCGACATATCACTGCCTACATCGTTAACTTCTACAATGAATCATACTGTTGCAGCACAAATACTACCACTCTACAATCCGCAACCATTCTAGCCTAACGCTACTACTCTACTCCAGAACCCCTTCTAGCTAAATGCTCACATTTAGAAACCGGGTTTGGGGAGCAGTAAATAATCTCCGATTTCGAAGAAAAAAATCTTCGTTGGATATGAACATGCGTCGACCCTGTTTAAGACCAGATATATCATATACTTAAGGCCTGCTATATCAGGAAATGTCCTTAGAGTTACAGAAAATTTCATTTTGGTGCAAATTTTTTGTCTAAATTCACCAATTGTAGAAGGGACATGTTCCCTTTGGCTTCGCTGGATCCGACCCTAGGGGATCAATTTCCTTAGCTTAGGCCCTTGAGAAATATGCACGAGTCTGACTAGCTAGGTTATTGTTACAAAAGTCACCATCCAAATACGTAACCCTCGAGTCACATCAGTTATTTTTATCATCATAATGAGAGAAATAACTGCTAACAATGGTGCGGCCAGAAACTTCTTAAGGGGCGGGGGGAGGGGGCGACCCGAAAAATGTGATGACACACAGGACGCTTCCGGCGCGCGAAGCGCTTCGTAAATTTCTGGTTTTCCGTGGTTAAAATTCCAACATTTCTCAATCCATCGTATTTTAGGGTGCTAAGGGTGTAGTGGGAGGTGGCCACCGCCCTGCCCACACTATCGGATAAGCATTTGACTGCTAGCTCTAGCCTGCTCGTCCCTCGAAGCCCCTTCCTCACAGATGCTCCTCCAATTATCCTAAGACCTGAAACTTATTACTCGTCCAGGACGGCGTTCTTCTCCCTTTAACACGATGACCGGAGAAAAGGCGGAATCCGTGCACTACTGTTCTGTTTCGACGATGTCATGCATGAACAGGGATGTTGCAATGAAGTCTTCTGATTGTCTCACAAATTGATAGTACATCCTACGCAAAAAAAAACTTTTGGAGATCGCTCGTAATTATGAAAGCTGCGGCATGGCTGGAGATGCCAGTCAGAGAGAGATGGGGTGGGCCACTGGTTTTGCACTGGTTGGGTTTAAGTGTTAGTGTCTCACTTTCCATTTTCAGTAGTTTGAACATATGTCCCGAAAATAAGAACCTGGACCACCCCGCCACTGGTTTGATCACAGATTTCCAGTCTTGAATGCGAGGTACAAATGCTCCCGAACGTCGGCCAACCGGCCCTCCGCCCAGTTTACATGTGTTCAAGGTCACAAAGGCTTCGTTGACATAACGGCTCGACGCGCCGGAGAATCTCGACCTCATTTGATCCTACCGACCCCTCCCCCTCTCCCAAACCCTGGTGAGCGTAATGAGATAGGTTTTCGGGTGCGCGTGTTACACCAATCTGGTAGCTAAGAGCGGATTTCGCTCTCTTCCCCGGTTTGGTTTTTCGTCTGCCGTCCCCTACCCAATTGTGATGGGGGAGAAACTCGGTGACTTTTTCTAACTTTCTTCTATAGTCGCAAAATTTTAATCGCGTGACTACATCAGAGGCGGCACCAGGGCAAATATTGGGGGGCACATCTGACGGATTGTTGCGAAAACGTAGGAACAGCATGCCTAAATATCATCATCGTGTTACTGCTCAGGTGATTGTAATTTGTAATTCAGTTGCTCACATTATCTTGTTTACCTACAAAAATGCCTATTTTGAGCCAAATCATGTCAGAGGCGAATCCAGGGGAAGACAAAATTGGCAACAAGCGACCGGTTTTCTGA
>JAOTOL010000511.1:0-65000 GCA_034440575.1 Imbricaverruca yamaguchii | reverse complement strand
GGTTGGGGTCAGGGGAGATGAATGACACTTTTAAGGAAGACATCGCCTGCAAGTTTGCACTTGCAAGTGCAATAATTGTCAACAAGATGCATTGTTGAACAGGGCACTGTAAGGGTGGAACTTTTCATGCCTTTCTTGGAAATGTGTCCCCACGTGTTAGGTTATGCCTGCATAACCTAACCATAATGCACAACCTACATGAGCAGGTCATCGGCTATATAAAGTAGCCGATGGTCTGCTCATTTCCGTCTTCGATGACGACATAGCCCTTTCTTCTTCGTGAATCAAATGGTGCATTGTTTCGGGACCAGACTATGTTCTACATAATTGGTGTCAGACTATGTAATGGTGCACTGTTCCAGACGGCGCAATGCTCAAATAAACAGAGTAAATCAGGTTCACTAAGCAATCCAAGACACAAATCAGCAAAACTCAGACGCTGTCACAAATGCGCAAGTTGAACACTCCACCACATCGTCAAACTCACGGCTGGGGTACGCACTAATAACGTGACGTCTCAGCGCCGCTTTGAGCTGTTGCATGTCTGATGTTTGTGTTCCATCACTAGGTTTGCAATTATAATTGAAAACAAGACGTTTATTTTCATAATTATCTAATTTACTCAAAACTTAGCTAAGAATACCTTCAAGAAGTGTCTTGATACATACAGCCGTACCGATTGCATGTTTTGCATGTTTTGCTATGCAGATGTTCGCATGGTTTGCTACGCAAAAGCCCGTTTACTAAAGCATTATTTTCGCAAGGTTTCCTAATCGCTTCGTATTGGAAAGTTTTGCTGTTTTTTTTTTAATAAGCTGCTACTCCCATTGGTTCATATAAAATGGGCACAAATTGGGCAGTGTTCAATGTTATCTACCCGAACCATGACTAGAGCCTTCTAACGGTGTTTTGCATTGCATCCTTGATTACGTACATGGAGAGTTAGAGAGAAGGAGCTTCCGAGAGCCTCCTTTGGGGTTATCGGGGGACAATTCAACATTGGAGGAGCATGTGTCCTCCCAAATATGCAATACTACGCCCCTGCCTACAAATGAAAAGCAAAGTTCACTCCTTCTGTTGCTCCCACTCAAGTGGTTGCAATCGCCTGTTTAAAAAATTATCATGTCGAACCTAAGCGTAATTTTGCCAAAATATTGGCATATCCTTTAATAGAGAGGGCGTGGGTGGCGGACAAAGCTGAACAAAAAGTGTCATTTGTAAAAGAAAACTATTGATTATCCCAGAGAATAACCGAGTTGAACCTGAGCAACGCTCCTGTATCGGCGCTGTGGCCCCGATCAGGCGACTCTTGGGCATATGAGTGCAACTGGTACAGCCAACTCGATTTCAACCTGAGTCCAGCACAAGTAATGCCGTGGCAGGCCCGATTCGGTCCCGATCGACTTATACTTGGGCATACTGGGGAAGTTGCGATCAGGATAAAAATACATCTAGATTGAGCTGAACTACGGCCCTTCCGAGGTGACGAATCAAAACTAAGTTGCGTCGAATAAAATTGCTAGTTAGTTGCTTATAACACAGTGCTAATTGATAGATCTAAGATAAGCATTGACTTCTATACATAATTAGACGGCCGACTCGCCGCCCGCCGTACGCTCCGCGTCCTGTTCCGTCCAGTCTCGGCTGGGGCGGCGGCAAATGATCGAGTGCGCCGACCGCTCCCATGCATTTTAGCCCTAGAATGAAATATTGTAAAATGAAAAGTTGTTAACAGATTTTGATAAAGAGTAGTGCAAAATGATTCTGGGTTTATGATGAACAGATAGAAATGGCGAAACATCTGGTAAAGTGTTGTAATTGTGCTTTTCAGGTCTAACTTATATAATGGAGTTTGATAAGGTGATTTGTGAGGAAATCATTAGAAACTTTCAGAGGAAGTGCCTTCTTCTTGGTGACTTTAATCTAAAAGGATATGAAAATGTTGGTGTTGGCTCACCACCATGCAAAATGTTTAGGAAATGCCTTGAAGAGGACCTGTTCTTATACTAGTTTGCATCGGAACCTACCAGGCATAGCTCATTCTTGAACCTTGTATTCTTGGATTTAAGTGACTTGGTTCAAGACTTAACTGTAGGAGAAACTGTGGGAAGAAGTGACCATAACATAGTTAGATTCAAGACACATGCAGGGGAGATTATTCAGGATAATTTGGTAAAGGTTCCAAATTTTAACAGAGCAGACTTTGACTGCGTGGGAGCGGCTGTAAGTGCCATCAGATGGGAAAAAGAATTCTCAAATTTAAATGCCTGTGAAATGTGGGAAAAGTTCAAATCTTACTTGAAGGAAATTCAGATTAGACATGTCCCCAAAAGCAAAGACGCAAAAGAAGGGTAGGGAATCCAGCATGTCTTACACCTGACTTGATAAAAGCAATTAAGGCTAAGAAAACTGCATTTAGAGTGTTTTAAGAAGCTTCAAATGTCGTTAATCTAAAGGCGTATCGAAAAGCTAGAGACACTGTGAGGCAAAAAACCAGAGCAGCAAAGCGAGCAAAAGAACTGGATTTAGCTAGGAACTGTAATGGGGACAGTAAAAAGTTCTTTAGTTTCTACAAGCTGAGTTAAGTTTCTAGCACAATTGGTCCACTGGAAGTAAATGGGACTACATTGGGTGAGGATAGTGAGATGGTTGAGGAGCTGAGCAAGCAGTTTAAATCAGTGCTTATATTGGAAGATCTGACCAATCTGCCGACCGTACACCATAGTTCAGTGACATGTGATCTGATAAATGATGTTGATTTCATTGATAGTGATGTTGTTTACAATCATATCAGGAAAATAAAGCCAAACAAGGCAGCAGGACCTGATGAAATTTATGCTAGGGAATTGCGGGAAGCTGAAAAGTAACTGGCATTTCCACTTAGTATAATATTTTGTAGATCAGTTTCACCAAATGAAATTCCAACCGATTGGAAAAGGGCAAATGTAGTTCCTATCTTTAAGAAGGGAAAAAGAGGGAAAGTTCAAAACTATAGGCCAGTAAGACTCACATCCCTAATCTGCAAGGTACTCGAATCAATTATCAAGGATAGAATAGTTAGCTATCTGGAAGTAAACAGATTGATTCAAGATACTCAACATGGGTTTAGGAAAGGACGGTCGTGTGTCACAAGTCTCTTGGACTTTTTGCACTTCGCCACAGAACAATTTGATTACGGAAATCAGGTTGATGTAGCATATCTTGACTTTAGTAAGGCTTTTGACAAGGTACCCCATAAACAGTTAATGATACAGCTTCAGGCCCATGGTATTGCAGGTAGCATCTTAAAATGAATAGAGTTGTGGCTTTCAGATAGACAGCAAAGAGTGATGCTAAATGGTACAAAGTCATCATGACAAAATGTTCTTAGTGGAGTCCCCCAGGGGTCAGTACTGGGGCCACTACTGTTCATTATATTTGTAAATAACATTGAAAGTGGCCTAAGGAGTAAAGTTTGTTTGCGGATGATTTGAAGGTTTTTAGGGTAATAACAGGTCAAAATGAGCACATCTCGCTGCAGAAAGACTTAGACGAACTTGCGAAGTGGTCCAAAGAATGTCAAATGAAATTTAATTTCGATAAGTGCAAAAGCATGCATATAGGTAAGCAGCATATGAAGGCTCCATCCTTGATGGGTGGCCAAGTGCTTTCAATGATTCAACAGGAGAAGGATTTAGGTGTTATTCTAAACACAAAATTGGGGGCATCAGAACAGACCAAGGAAGCCAGGAAGAAGGCACTGAGAATGCTCGGGGCAATAAATAGGAATGTATCATACAGAAGCGAGGAAGTCATCAGGTAGCTTTACTGTGCATACTTCAGGCCACATTTGGAATACTGCATCCAAGCTTGGTCTCCTAGCTATGAAAAGCATTGTTGGCTTTTAGAGGGAGTACAAAAGAGGGCTACAAAATGGTTAATGGTATAAGCAACCTGGCATATGAGGAAAGATTGAAGAAATTGAATATGTTTTCACTTAGATATAGAAGGCTGAGAGATCTCATCGAGGTCTTTAAATTTGTCCATGGTCTGGATATGGGATATCTTGGGGAAATGCTGGAATTGAACAGAAATGATGCAATTAGAGGTCATAAATTCAAAATTAAAGTTAACCACAACAGAACAAGGCTAAGGCAGACTTTCTTCACCAACAGGGTAGTAGAAGGCTGGAACCAGCTCCCAAAAAACATTGTCAGTAGCAGCACATGCCCAAAATACCCCTCACTGACCCATGCCTCTGTAATGCAAACAAAGTCTGGTTCCTCCTCAGCAACATAACACTTGAACTCATCAAATTTGGATCGGATATTCTGAGCATTAAACATTATGCACTTAACAAATGCTCCATAACCACCTTTGGCTTTTCGTGCTGAGGAGTTCTTTTATCACTGATGATGAACTATCACTCTGCCTCCTTGAACTACTGCTGTCCCTATTTGCTGACTGATGTTCGATTGCCTTGGCTGACACTATTGGAATATCCCTGAGATGGCAATGCAATTTCATCCCTCCCACCCAATTTCCTAGTTTCCCTGAAGGACATGCTCCTACACTTTGTCTAACACATGACCCCCTTCTCGGAAAAGTGCAGGCTATCCCTCTAATAGAGGTCCCAGGACCCATAAAACCTGCACAACTCATCAACAAATGTGAAACCTAATTCATGGCAGAGCTTACCTACCCTGGCATTGGCTGCCAGTGCCCTAGAGCTGCACTCAGGGGAGGCTCCAGCCTTACGCAAACTGCAGTTACAATGACTCTCCTATTGCTATCCTTCAGGGTGGTCAGAAGGTCCCTATAGTCCTGCAGCAGCTCCTCACTCCTAGCAGGACCTATGTTATTCACCCCTACTTGTACCATAACTGTACCAAACTGGTGATCACTTGTGGCCTGTGCCACCACTGGCACCAGGTCCTTAACCTTGGTACCAGGCCTGGTGATGCACCTCCTGTCCCTCCTACCTTTACAAAATACCCGATCTAAACGTCGCACACGAGAATCGCCCACGACCAGTACCGTATCCTCACTACTACTGTCCTGGGCGCAAGATAGTGCCTGGAATCTATTCGACATTGCTATGCCTGCTTGTTGAGCAGTTCGACTAGGCTTCTTCCCACTCCTACCACCTGCCACCTGCCACTCACTAACCCTTTCCTTAGGCTCGCGTCTCCAAATCCTCCACCCCCTGACCTCATGCCACTCCCCCTCCTGTGACCTACCAGAACTACCCCTCCTCTGTTCAATATTAGCACTCTCCTCTAGATAAATCTCAGCCACCTCCACAATAGGGAAAGCCTCAGCTACCTGGTGGCCCGGCGCTGCATGACCACTGCAGTCGATGCGCCCCTAAGCCCCAATAAACAAACAAACAATACCTGGTGGCCTGCGACCACCTGGGCATATGATGTCCCTGCTGCGAAGTGACCCACCTTAACCTTATCTTGCCTACCCTGTGCAACAAGGGCAGCCTTGAGCTTGGAAATCTCTGCCCTAAATGCCCTAATATATTCCTCTAGTGCCTGCATCTTGATAGAAACCATCCTAGATTTAGATATATATACATATATGTAGTCAATGAGCATACAAGGTAAACTTATCCAGTATACAAGGCACGCTAATCTAGCATACGATGCTCGTGAAATCTAAGAAGATCTCTGGGTCCATTTAAGGACACACATCGAATCAGAATTGATTTTTCCTTCAGATTTAATTATTTTTACCGTTGTGTCCTTAAGATATACTGTGACGAAAATTTCATTGAAAACATAATTATGTAAATTGGGTCAACCAAAGCTACCCTTGGAAACCACCTGCGGTGCAAAGCAGTTCCAAAATGAACAAAGGATCCTATTGAGGTTTGGAACTTTCGGTCATCTTCAACATGCTGGATCTTGAACATTCTGCAATACATTTTTGGGTTTGAACATCATAAAGCTTAGATCTTATGATGTTTGTACGGTTTTTATATGCTCACCATGAACCTTCCCGGCAGTAAACTTAGAATATAAACACGGAGGCTTGTTACGCACGTTCTGTATGATAAAAGGACGGTGGTGGAAGGGGAGCGTATGTCTGGAAACGCGTTATATTCAAATATCCATTTTTCAAATGCTGGTAGCAGCATTTTACAAGATGGTAATTCGTCAGTCAATTCAGAAAGGTGTGTTGTAAGCGGGTGTTTTTAAGTCCGGATGTCCATGTTTATATGCGCGGTATTTCGCCACTCATCTTTAACTTGAACTATGTGTTAGTTACCATAATTTAAAGTGAATACCTAGTTTCTGTCACAAAAAATTGTCTTGTGTTTTCCTTAAGCTGCAATGATACCGTTTTTAATTATTGGAGTTTCTTTGTCCAATGCAATGTTCATTGGCACAGGTCATACCTAGGTAGTAGGTAGGTACTACCTAGGTGCCTACCTACTAGTTAACATAATGAGACCATTCATTTCCTCTGCCAATACATACCTACTTTTTGGTTGGCAGACAAAATAACAACAAGGGACATGGAGTTGGGTAATATAGCATAGAAGTAATGCTAAAACAAAATTTAGCATGTGTTAACAATATAAAATGTGCTATATGGTTAGCTACCTAATGTAGGTAGTTAAACAACCTGTATCCGTTTTTTAATGCTTTTAGTTATTAAGGGCTTGTACACCACCTGCATTGTGTAACCCTGTGGGTAACTTTGTGTCAACTATTAAGTGACAACTGATGATCTGATGTAGCATAGCATCATATAATTATAACATAGGCATATATATGACTACATCACCACATGAATAATTGCATAATGGATGCCTTTAAAGAAACCCAATGTTATTGCAGTTTATGGTAACTGAGGTGTTCTATGTACATTTTACCCCCATAAAGCATACAAAGGGGTTATATTTGGCTAAGGTCTGTTATGTTAGGCTTTTGATATATGTGGGACAATTTTCTTCTTTGAAATTACAAACAAAATTGAACTTTTTTTTAAAGTTCAAGCTAATTTAGGGTAGGTTTTTAACAAAAATTGCTTTCTTGCATCAAAGGCTAGGCTAGGTACAAAATTGTTAGAGGGCTAGATCAGGTCAATTTGAATGATGCTCTGCAGTTTAGAGTGTCCCATAGGGGTCATCAATTCAGGTTAGACAAAATGAGGTGCAGGACAGTTAAACGACAACAGGTCTTCAGTCAAAGGGTTGTTGACCAATGGAATAGGCTGCCTGCTGATGCAGTGGGGAGTCCCTCATTGAATGTCTTTAAAAGTAGGGTGGATAAATTTTTTAGACAGGAAAATGTTGTTTTTGAATTCTAACTTGTGATGCATGGGATATTGAGCATTTTCACTAGCCATATAGGGTATAACATTATGCTAGTATTATGTTGTACTATATGGGGTGTACCTAGCAGTGGATTTGGCAACTTCCTTTGCGTGTCATACTGATGAGATTGGCTGTGGTGGCACAGGTGGAGGGATTGCATGGGTTTGGAATTGATAGGTGTGAACATGTACTTTCTAATATCTTCTAGACAGGCTTGACCCAGATGGGCCCTTGTGGCCCTTATTAAGCCTTAACACTTTATGACTTTATGACTTATGACTAAAGGCTATGCTAAGCTAGCTTTGGTGGTGTTCCGTATTTTCTAAATTTTAACATTACTTTTCATTCTGCACTGCTTGACTCCATGCTCCTTTTTCGGTCTTATTTTTCCTCCTAACTGAAAAGCATGCATTTGCAGAGGAGATGATTGGTCACATTATTTCTGTACATTCATGAACATTTCGTCAGAAAGTTCTGTGAAACCAGAAATTATCTGAAGCTGCAAATTTACCCATGAACCACACAAAGATATTAGGTTTGGTTAGTCATTTGTTGTAAGTTGGAAAAAAATATGCAGAATGTTGTTATTGCAAAAAAAAATTTCTTAAAAGGAGTTCCTCGCTGGTTGTTGGTTGCTGGTGGTGGTGGTATTGGTAACTTAGACTGGCTAGGTTAGATTGGCTTTTTATGAAAAAAAATTGTTTGAAAAAGAATTGTGTTGAAATTTTAATTAAATTGTTTTCTTGGATGGAAAGTTATGTGAAGCTAGGTTGTGTTATGACACATCTTTTTCTTTATTTTGAACTATATTTTTGTGTGGTGTTGAAAACTCCAAGCCACCTTTTGGTTGTTATTTTGATTCCCAACTGAAATGAAATTTTCAAGAAATCAGAAATTACCTTAAACTGCAAATTTACCAAAAAAAACCTAGGTATAAGCCAATAGTTTCATTCATTTTGCACTTTAAAAGCCTAACATTGACCATACTCAGCTGATGAACAGGGCATCTGGAAGTCATGTTGTTCAGTTGTTATTCTGTATGTACTAAGCACTGGATATGACCAGCACATTTCCCATTGAGAGTACTATTGTGCACTACAACATATGATGTTTAGGTTGTTCTCAACAAAGTCCTCATATGCATCAAACTGAACATGCTATGCATTTGCTATGCTGCCTAGTGATAGGAATGTATGTCATAATGAAAGCATTATTCATGTAAAGGTCTGCAATAATTGGGCGCTAAATGACCAACCATGGTCGATGCGCCCTAAAACCACAATCACACACACACACACACACATCTGCAATAACATACTCTTGTTGTGTTGTTTGACAGTGGAACATGTATGTAGTTGTAAACTAGGAATATTATGCTGTAAATATCCCTGTAAATTACCACAAAACTGAGTTAATCACACAAATCTGTCTTCTCTACACCTCCAGCCTAGGTGCAGTGCTCATTTGAGGTAATTAATGAAGAGTGATACCTATGTAAATTGAAATTGACCTCTGTATGCAAGATAAAATAGTTCAATTTTGAAGCACATAATCATGATTCTGTTTTGCAATGAATCAATATATTAAGCAAATACTTTTTTTCTGAGCCATAAAGACAGCATTGAATCAGCATCTGTCTCTCAGCATTGAGTTTGCTCCAGCTGTTTGCTGTAAAATCTTTGGATTCCAGATGATTTGAAGTAATATAGAACATGGGCACAGATGCAATAGGAACACATGCTAGCAGGTACACTGTCAGGTCTGGATTTCATTACATGAGTGCTGGCATATTTTTTAGTGTCACCATTTCCATCCTAAGAGGTTCCTCTACTAAAAATAAATAGTTGTGTGTGGGAGAGGGGAGAGATGGGTGCAATCTAGCTTCTGACATGCAGGAACATTTTCCATTCAAGGATGTGACTGGCTAAAAAAAATGTGCATTGGTTCTTGGAGGCTCAAACTTCAGCTTTTGGAATGCAAGATTAATGAAACTGGACCTCTACATATGATTTAAAAAAAACACCCCAGAAGACTTGCAATCAATCATTTTTGTGAAATGTGGATCATGTTATGATTTTATATTCAATATTTGCTTATTAATTTGGTTTTATATCCAGCAGTCTTCCTTGTTGATTTTGATGCTATGTTCGTGTGACAATTCTTTGCTATGTTAATGTTCTGCTTCAGGTAATTTTCATACCTTGCTGAAAATTGTACTCTCCAATTTTGGAATATATCTATCTCTATCCAGCCAATGTTGATTCATGGAATATGAGTTGCAGGTTGGCATGGCTAATATTTGTCATATTATGTTGCAGGTGGTGCACCAGCCTGATTTTGAGTATTACAAGGCAAATGGTGCCATGATGTTCGGAGTGTTTGAAATGCAGGACAGGAAGCAATTTGTATTGTTTGTCAACTAGGATAGGGTGGGTCCATATTCCTTCTCAGCAGTTCACCATGTGGTGGGACATTGGTATTGGAGTAAGCATGCAACCCCCTCCATCCCTCCAGGAACTAGTTTGGAAAGCATGTCTGATGGGCACTAAATGATCACGTTTTGGTTGAAGTATCCTTAAACTCAAATAACAACATGAAAACACATACATTTACACCATTCTTAACTATACATGCATTTTCAGCGATCCCACTTCTACCCTGAAGCCTATTCATAGCTACTTATATTTCATGTCCAGCTACAGTTACTCAGAGCGTCTCTTGCTCCCCAGGTCATAGCCAGCCGCCTGGGAGTCGGCCGTCAACTCGCCTAACTAGCTGTGCTACATTACCACTTATACGTCAGGTCACTCTAGTTACCCAGAGGGTCTCGTGCTCGCCAGGTCCCAGCCAGCCGCCTGGGAGTCACCCGTCAACTCGCCTAACGAGCTGTGCTACATTACCACTTATACTTCAGGTCATTCTAGTTACCCAGAGGGTCTCGTGCTCGCCAGGTCCCAGCCAGCCGCCTGGGAGTCGGCCGTCAACTCGCGCGGCGAGCTGTTCTACGCCGAGCCAGAGCCGGCGGTGGAGGCGACGCGGCCGCGCGGCGGTGGCGCCGGCGACCCGGGTCCGTCGCCGTCTGCCGCGGCTGCCACGCCCGCTCCGCCACCGCCGCCGCCGCCGCCGCCCACCTCTGCCACCGGCAAGCTGCGGCAGCTGTTGCGGCGGCGCCGCTCGCAGAAGACCCCGGGAGCCGAGTTGGGCGTGGTGCAGGAGCAATGGTCGGCCGGGGAAGGCGACGACTCGAACGTCGAGGTGAGGCAGCCGCTGCAGGCGACCGACCATCCAACATATGGCCTATGTTGGATGGTCGGAGGAGAATTAGACGGTGGTATCGTCATTGGAGAGTTGAAGTGGCTGTTGATGATGGTGCTGGCGGTGTTGGTTGCTGCTGGATTGCAGGGTTTTAAATTTGGTCTTCATATTGGAACCTGTTAGACTACAGGAGCGAACATTTGATGTTGAAGTTAGTCTCCAGTGGGCGATATGTGCTGCAGTTCTGTGGTGGTTTTGATACCTATTGGACGCCTTAATTGATGGTTCTTTGGTGAGGTTGGTCTCTGCAGGCCCCTTGCATCGGAGTTTGGCTTTTTGTTGATCGCGGTGCTGGAAAATGAACCGAGATTACGCAAAGGATTCACGGAAACTACATGTGAGGGAATGAAGAAACCGGCGTCAGACGATCATCGTTATCGATGCGTTTTGAATCCCAAATACCAAAGGAAGAGCATCAGGCAGCATGCTGGGCCACCAGATGTCATGGGGTGTGTTGTCACGCCGCTGTATCTGCGCAGCACCAGCGGGTCCCGTAGCTGGCGCGGCGCGGCCAGGTGACGTGTGTGACCATTGTCGGCCAGGTGTACCGGGCGGTGGTGCGGCATGGCCAGGTGACGTGTGTGACCATTGTCTGCCAGGTGTACCGGGCGATGGTGCGGCACGGCCAGGTGTACCGGGCGGTGGTGCGGCACGGCCAGGTGACGTGTGTGACCGTCGTCTGCCAGGTGTACCGGGCGGTGGTGCGGCACGGCCAGGTGTACCGGGCGATGGTGCGACACGGCCAGGTGTACCGGGCGGTGGTGCGGCACGGCCAGGTGTACCGGGCGGTGGTGCGGCACGGCCAGGTGTACCGGGCGATGGTGCGGCACGGCCAGGTGACGTGTGTGACCATTGTCGGCCAGGTGTACCGGGCGGTGGTGCGGCACGGCCAGGTGACGTGTGTGACCGTCGTCTGCCAGGTGTACCGGGCGGTGGTGCGGCACGGCCAGGTGTACCGGGCGGTGGTGCGGCACGGCCAGGTGTACCGGGCGGTGGTGCGGCACGGCCAGGTGTACCGGGCGGTGGTGCGGCACGGCCAGGTGTACCGGGCGGTGGTGCGGCACGGCCAGGTGTACCGGGCGGTGGTGCGACACGGCCAGGTGTACCGGGCGGTGGTGCGGCGGTGGTGCGGCACGGCCAGGTGTACGGCGTGTGTGACCGTCGTGTACCGGGCGGTGCCAGGTGTACCGGGCGGTGGTGCGGCACGGCCAGGTGTACCGGGCGGTGGTGCGGCACGGCCAGGTTACCGGGCGGTGGTGCGGCACGCAGACGGCCAGGTGTACCGGGCGGTGGTGCGGCACGGCCAGGTGTACCGGGCGGTGGTGCGGCACGGCCAGGTGACGTGTGTGACCGTTGTCGGCCAGGTGTACCGGGCGGTGGTGCGGCACGGCCAGGTGTACCGGGCGGTGGTGCGGCACGGCCAGGTGACGTGTGTGACCATTGTCTGCCAGGTGTACCGGGCGGTGGTGCGGCACGGCCAGGTGACGTGTGTGACCATTGTCGGCCAGGTGTACCGGGCGGTGGTGCGGCACGGCCAGGTGTACCGGGCGATGGTGCGGCACGGCCAGGTGTACCGGGCGGTGGTGCGGCACGGCCAGGTGATACCGGTGGCCAGGTGTACCGGGCGGTGGTGCGGCACGGCCAGGTGACGTGTGTGACCGTTGTCGGCAGGTGTACCGGGCGATGGTGCGGCACGGCCAGGTGTACCGGTGGCGGTGGTGCGGCACGGCCAGGTGACGTGTGTGACCGTTGTCGGCAGGTGTACCGGGCGGTGGTGCGGCACGGCCAGGTGTACCGGGCGGTGGTGCGGCACGGCCAGGTGACGTGTGTGACCGTTGTCGCGCGGCGGTGGTGCGGCCAGGTGTACCGGGCGGTGGTGCGGCACGGCCAGGTGACGTGTGTGACCGTCGTCGGCAGGTGTACCGGGCGGTGGTGCGGCACGGCCAGGTGTACCGGGCGGTGGTGCGGCACGGCCAGGTGTACCGGGCGGTGGTGCGGCCCCAGGTGTACCGGGCGGTGGTGCGGCACGGCCAGGTGTACCGTTGTCGGCAGGTGTACCGGGCGGTGGTGCGGCACGGCCAGGTGTACGGTGTGGTGCGGCACGGCCAGGTGTACCGGGCGGTGGTGCGGCACGGCCAGGTGACGTGTGTGATTGCAGGTGTACCGGGCGGTGGTGCGGCACGGCCAGGTGACGTGTGACCATTGTCGGCCAGGTGTACCGGGCGGTGGTGCGGCACGGCCAGGTGTACCGGGCGGTGGTGCGGCACGGCCAGGTGTACCGGGCGGTGGTGCGGCACGGCCAGGTGTACCGGGCGGTGGTGCGGCACGGCCAGGTGACGTGTGTGACCGTTGTCGGCAGGTGTACCGGGCGGTGGTGCGGCACGGCCAGGTGACGTGTGTGACCATTGTCGGCCAGGTGTACCGGGCGATGGTGCGGCACGGCCAGGTGTACCGGGCAATGGTGCGACACGGCCAGGTGTACCGGGCGGTGGTGCGGCACGGCCAGGTGTACCGGGCGGTGGTGCGGCACGGCCAGGTGTACCGGGCGGTGGTGCGGCACGGCCAGGTGACGTGTGTGACCGTCGTCGGCAGGTGTACCGGGCGGTGGTGCGGCACGGCCAGGTGTACCGGGCGGTGGTGCGGCACGGCCAGGTGACGCGTGTGACCGTTGTCGGCAGGTGTACCGGGCAGTGGTGCGGCACGGCCAGGTGACGTGTGTGACCGTTGTCGGCAGGTGTACCGGGCGGTGGTGCGGCTGGACGCGCTCTCCGAGCCGGCGGCCGGCCAGCCGGAGCCGCCCGCTGAGTCGCTGCTCGGTCTGATCGCCGAGCACCAGGTGGCCGAGGCCGGCGCCGCCTCCGACCAGCAGGTGACCGTGGCCGCACTGGCGCCGCGCGGCCCGCTCGTTCGCAACACCAGAGTCCGCATAGGTGAGAGCAGCGCTCGGTGGCCGCCGGCCAACCAGACCGCTCTCCCTCGTGTGTGGGGTCACGATCCACTGGTCGGTAGGCTCCGGGTGGTGGCCTGCAGGAGGGCGGTGACATCGGCATGTGCTCTTTGTGGGCAGGGAAGAAACGGTATTTTACATTTATTTTGGAAGCACTCAGTTCGGTACAAATTCACCTGGAGTGGCCATAATTATATGTGTCCCTTTCAACGACAGGGGAGGATGCTCCGTGCCATGCCAGGGCGCATGGCATCCGTGGACTGGGTGTGTCCTGTTGGGGACGTATGTTGAACTGTATGTTATGTCAGCTGAAGGGTGTGTGTATGGGCGCAAAATGACCCTAGCAGTCGACGCGCCCCTAAACTACAATTAATCATCAGCTGAGAAATGTGGACTGTATATCCTGGCAGCTAAAGTGTGGACTATATGTCCTGGCAGCTGAGAGATGTGGACTGTATGTCCTGTCAGCTGAGAGATGTGGATTGTATGTCCCATCAGCTGAGGTGTGGACTGTATGCTCCGTCAGGTGAGAGATGTGGACTGTATGTCCTGTCAGCTGAGGAATGTGGACTGTATGCTCCGTCAGGTGAGAGGTGTGGACTGTATATCCTGTCAGCTGAGGGGTGTGGACTGTGTATATCCTGTCAGCTGAGGGGTGTGGACTGTGTATATCCTGTCAGCTGAGGGGTGTGGACTGTGTATATCCTCTCAGCTGAAAGATGTGGACTGTATGTCCTGTCAGCTGAAGATGTGGACTGTATGCTCCGTCAGGCGAGAGATGTGGACTGTATATCCTGCCAGCTGAGAGGTGTAGACTGTATATCTTGTCAGCTGAGAAGTGTGAACTATATTTGCACTGCCAGGGAGTTGTGGACTGTGTGGACCCTGTCGGAAATTGTGGACTCTGGATACTGTCGGGAGTTGTGGACTGTATTTGTCCTCTCAGTTAGTTGTGGACTGTGTGTGTCCTCTCAGGCAGGTGTGGACTGTGTGTGTCTTCTCAGACAGGTGTGGACTGTGGGTGTCTTCTCAGACAGGTGTGGACTGTGGGTGTCTTCTCAGACAGGTGTGGACTGTGTGTGTGGTGTGACGCCATATGGCAATGAAGTTGCGAGCATCGTGTATTAATCCAATATTCTTTGTTGTTAATCCAATATTCTTTGTTATTAATCCAATATTCTTATCCAATCTCTTTGGGCGCAACATAACCTTAGATGTCGACGCGCCCCTAAACTCCAATCCACCACCAATCCAATATTCTTCTAGGAGTGTCGACGGTGTGCACCTTGTCAGGGAAGTATGAACTATGTGTGCCTCCGGCCAAGCATGTGTGCACTGTGTTGATTTGACCAGGGTGGCGTTTACGCCCATTTTGATGTTCCGCGCCGTATGATATCAAGCAACAAAATCGCAGTGCTCTGTGATGGATGTTGCTACGTGATGGACATAGAAAGGGATGCTGGGCGCTTCAATCTCTGCATTAATTCGTGATTCATTCATGATGAATGTAGCATGGCTGAATAGTATCGGCGGAACGTCTCATAACATCGCCTTGATAAATGTCCTGTCCCGGAGCTGAACTGGAAGCAGGTAATTCATGTTGGCGGCTGTTTCCTTTTATTAATCGTGCGGTAGCCAACTGCAGCAATGTCAGGAATCGGCGGGACCATGCTGCTCCATTTGTCACAAGCTGATGTGTATCATTTCTCAATCGAGCAAAAGGCTCCCAATGCAAATTCCTGTACGTTTTTTCGTTCTTGTAGATCAGGGCTTGGCACTACTGTTCTCGAGTTATTGCAGTTTAGATTGTTCCATCTACTTTAATCCGCAAAGCATGCTTATATATTTTCATATCAGGATATGTTATTACTTCGAATACTTCTTAATTTCTTTCCCCTAAATGCTATTTAGTCTCTGATCATTATCAACAACTGCCTAGCAGTAAAGTAACGTAGTGTTTTGTTTAAATGGTGCATTACTAGCACGAGAACATCGGAGGTTGCGACGTACCAATTGCTAACTTACATATTGTATAGTGTTGAGTTGGCCAGAACCACAGATCGAAACTGGGACCCCGGGGCCTGACCTGCAACTCTTGAGCAATCAATCAGTCAAATGCTAACATGCTGCTCTCACGATGATTGGACATTTTCCGTTCGGTTCAAAGGTGTCACGTGAAATTTTACGATGCATTTAACGTGGGAGACCTACGCTTTGATGTGTCGCGGAAGTCCAATTATAAAGCAGGCATTATAACCGAAAGATGGTGAGTTCGGTACCGATTTGCATTCCCGTCTGTGAACAAACGCGTGACAGAAGTATCATCTTTAAATGACAGATGTTATCGTGCACATGTTGAAAGTCACGGTACGGTAGGTACGGTATATATATATATATATATATATATATATATATATATATATATATATATATATATATATATATATATATATATATATATATATATATATATATATATATATATATATATATATATATATATATATATATATATATATATACTATACATATATATAATCTGTACGTGTGTGTGTGCGTGTGTGCGCGATGTCATGTCATGACCGATGTCATGGCCCGCAGCAGTTAGATGCGATTGGTTTTGCAATGCTATTAGCTGATAAATTTACACTATTCTACTTTCAATAGGTGAGAAATGGCGTGCGCTCCAAGTACAGAGATATTTTGGTGGATGCTTTTTCCGTGATTAGTTTCTTCTTGCCTGACCCAGGGCGGGAACGTGGTGAAAGACCTGAATCCCCTACTGCGATGTTCTCGCGATGCAGTTGGCTCCGTTTTCAGAACACAGCTTTTCCACAACTCCCTAGTTTCAGTCCGATAGGTTTGAATGGAAGAACATGATGACTAACATGGTGGGCGTAATTTTATGTATGTGCACCTGAGTTTGTTTAATTTTAGTATTTTATTTAATTTTTGTGTGGTTCATTTTATTTTGGAAATGTCAAATATTTTATAACAGCAGATATTAGATATAGATATCACAGGTAGAGCAGTTGGTTAGAGCGCTGGCCTGCTCTGGTCTCCCCTGTTCTGGCGACACAGGGTTCGATGGTTCGATTCGCCTTGTGCGCTCACATTTAGCCTCCGGGTGGGAGGGGCAGTTAACAGCTGACCCAATAAAGCCGGGGACGAGCTACAGGGCGGCCGTGTTGGTGCATTGACGGCACGTTAAACGTTCGGACAAAATTATACCGTTGAATTGGAAAACATGGATCGGGTGGTGGGGCCAGGGTTCACACAACAAGCTCTGCTTGGCAATAGGATCCTGGTTCATAACGCCATTCCAGCAAAAACTCGGATTAATTTTTTTTTAAATATTATTTTTGCATAGTAATGTCCGTTTTATTTAATATGTTTTCCCCTGATGTGATGTTGAACGAAAAAAGTATGCCATGGCGATCGATTAACAATTAGCGACGAATGCTTTCAATGGCATTTACACGCATTGGGAGCAGTCGGCATGGTCCGATACGCACGCGACAGCAACAGCCGGAACAGTTGGCTGCAGCTCAGTAGAATGGATGTGAAGAGAGCACACCTCCAGCTTCGACTGGAAAACATTACAGTATGCAAGGAAGCCTGCCCAAGTAGTCGGCGCACCCTAAAGCACCGATGCGCCGCCGCCACAGCTTGCGGCGGACGAATCGCCTACTGTCCTGCCGTGGACCGTAGGGATAGTGTCCACAGAATACGTGCATACCACGAGCGATATTACATTTTTAGAATTTATTTGGAGGTGCTATTTATCATAGTATTTGGAACGACGTGGATCATATTATCTTCCATTAATTAATATTAATATTAGTACGTAATATTAATGTGCTATTACATCGGAATAGTGGATGGCTCCTTTTGGTGTCTATAATTGAGTAGATATCCACAAGTTCTCGTCCTGACAAACAGCCTAGGTCATTCCTAATTACACGTCATGTCATACAAGAGCAGAGCAACTGTTCCAGCTGTCGCTGCGAGGCCGAGGAGCATGTGCCCCATTACCCTTAGGCTTAGTGGATGCTGCGACAGCGTCGACGATGTGATCGTTGTCTGCGGCTCAACATGTCGGGCGAAGCCATCGTGATGTAAATCTGAGCAGCTCCATTCCGCTACAGGCGGCGGTTGTCGCAGGGCCAAACGACCATCCAGACTGGAAAAGAATGCCGGAGGAGATTTTCAGTGCATATTGTCCTTTGCTCAACAGGTTTGTTTGTTTGCTTGTTTATTGGGCGGTTCTCGACGCACTTTATGCACAATCACGGCTAATGGCGCCACCCACACTGTTTCGCCGATGGGCCGCGGGATTGGAAAATGTCCCGAGTTTTCTCGACATGAGCATGTGCTCTTGGGAGTGCTCTGTTTGACATAGCAGCTTGGTGACATCACTGACACAAATCTGGCAACCACGTGCTGGAACGCAGCAGGTGGTTTGGCTGTGCATGGAGGATACGCAACTCGGACCGGTTATCGGAACTGAACATGTCAATTGTTATCGATGCAAAACAACAGTCTTGCACTTCCATTTCCCAACCTTGGATGCTGTGAAATAGTGTCGATGGTTGAATCTACGGTGGAAGATGTCTCCACAATGAAATGGCGTCATCCAGTTTTAAGACGTTTCTGCGGGCGCAATGCAAGCTTTTAGTCGCATCCCGATGCTATGCCATCTGCCACTTAGTGTGTGCAAGAGAGGGCACGGGGGCCCTGCCTTGTATAGACGAAGTGTACCACAGCCCAGTCACGGCGGCGCCCCAGGACAGCACCCGTCCCGCACTTACATGGGCAAACAGAGCATTGCAAGAGAGGTCTGACAGGCAACGACGAAAAAATAATTAATTTGATAGACAGAAACACCTGTGCTGCTGTCAATAACAATTCTGGTCGGCTGTCGCATGTGCACATCTTCGCCAGTTTCGGCTTCTTCTTCACCAATGCTGTTCACTCACCCAGGAGCACAACACTATGCTTAGTGCTTACCTAATAACTGATCTGTGCCAATACTAGTAGCTGTACAAGCTGATCCGTACCAATACTAGTAGCTATACTAATTGATCGGAAGCTATGCTAGCAACCTTACCGGCTGATGTGCGACACACCTTAAGTTTTCAGTTTACCAATGTCAAGTCATGCCGGTGTCAACTCGTGCTTAGTCTGACAACACCGCTCGTCACTGCGGTGAAATAAATCAAATACTGGATGATTTCAGTGCCTCTCTCGGTTGGATTGGCTGAAGCCCACACTTCGCTCCGTATTGTTACCGGCGCTTTTCGCACGTCGCTCACTGCGAGTCCTAGCAGAAGCCAACGAGCCGTGCCTGGCTGCGCGTCGCCAACTACTTGAGATGCGTTATGCGTGCGAGCCGCGCCGGCTCCCCAGCCACCCCACCCATCCGTCGGCGTCTTCCCGACGGGTCC
Organism: Imbricaverruca yamaguchii; assembly: GCA_034440575.1. Lineage (NCBI taxonomy): Eukaryota > Metazoa > Arthropoda > Thecostraca > Neoverrucidae > Imbricaverruca > Imbricaverruca yamaguchii. Next base: position 45,982 of record JAOTOL010000511.1, on the reverse strand, counting down.
TGGCTGTGTTCGGAGGAGTGCGACGGGAGGCCTTTGTGTGGCAGTATTATCATCCCTGTCTGATGATGACGCCTTTCTGGCTTCTGGCAGTATCAGCATCCCATCATCCTCCGTTCTGTGTATGACGCACGCTGTCTGAGGGCAGTAGCAGATGGGCGCAAAATGACCTAAGTAGTCCATGCGCCCTTAAGCCCAAATAATCAATCGATGGCAGTAGCAGGCGATTGCGCGCGGTCATGTGCTTGTGGTTCTCAAAAGCTCATCTCTGGAGACTGGCCATTCCAGTTATTGACTTGCTGTCACCTCTGAGACAGTGTCATCTCTGATAATGGCGACGTTGGACCGGAGGACCTGAAATTTCTGGCATTGGAGCCTGTGGCATTCTACTGCAACTGCATCATGCACAGCCGGTTCGAGGACGGTCGCTGGTGTTTCAGGAGCTCTTGTGACGGACACTGCAACTTAAGCGTGTTTCAGTTCGGCGTATGCATCACGATAGATAAGGGGTTCGATTCCCCGCGATACCCGCCCTTACTGCCATGGTGAGAGGCAGGCGACGTCATATGGCCTCAGCTGCTGAGTGCGTCGTAAAGCTACAATCCGTCCATCCACGATGACCACGGCAGCTAAAAAAGTGGTATGTGGTTGTTGGCTTCCACTACTTGGGCGTTTTTGGGCTTCCACGTGGACTTCCACGTGGGCGTTTTTGGGAACGAAGCAGCTGATGACAAAGACAAAGACGTTTATTAAGACCATCCACAATTAGCTCGTGGCTATTACAGCCTATTACCGAGTTTTAAAACAGATGTCACGAGAACCACACTGAAAGCAAGGTGTGAACTGTGCTGCGCCCCATGAGAGGGGTTAGGGTGCATGGATATTTCACAACTGCGAAAGATGAGGGATCTGAAGTATGTACGAGACGAAGTATGTATGTAAGAGTAAGTGGTGTAGAAAGCCAAAAATGACCCATTTGGCGTCAAGTCAAGTAGCATTTGTGGCCCTTTGTGCTTCACTAGCAGCGCTAAGGCATTCTCAGTTCATTGAAGCGCGGTCAGGCGGTCCAGTTGTGTGGTAGTCCTGTCGGAACCAGTCAGTGCTCCACTTCGCTATCAATGCCAATCAGGGCTTGTCACCGAGAAGCACAATTGTTGCCGTTCCGCAGGCAGCCTTTTCCACAATGAGACTTGCGGCCTTGGAAATTATGTGTCAAGTAATAGGCATTGTGTAAGTAACTTCGTAATCGTTTCGGCCCGCGACGCAAGTGCCCGCCGCGTGTTGTACCGTAGTGTCGTTGCGCAGATGCGTGGTTTTCTGTTCCTTAGTTGGTGCCAGGTTTTCTACAAGGTTTGTGATCCTAAGTGTGAAGCATATTTTGAATTTACAGCTGTTTTTTGTTGGCTTGTTTACAATTCGCATGTATTTCTACTACCTGAAGACGCCCAGTTGTGTCCATTTGCGAGGTGGTGCGTGTCGCGATCGGCACCTGTCGTTGGAGGCATGAGTGGCCGCCGCTGCAGAGGACGCAGCCGACGCACGGTGGGTCGCCTGGCGTTACCAGCCGGGCCATCAGCCCAGCCAGTCTGTTTACCAACTGAGCCAGCTGTGACAGTCGGGCGATTGGCGGCACACAGAGCGGGCGTCGGCATCCGGCCCGCCTCCGTACAGAACTCGTGCATCGATCTCGGCATCTGTCTGTTTACGCGGCGTGCTGCGCGCGCTCACGCCGCGACGCCCACGGACGAGGACGTGGACTACGCGACGGCCGATATTGGGCCGGGCTGTGTGGCGTCGCCAACCTCTCACGCCGATTGGCCGCCGGCGTACTCGATAATCCTGCCGGCTGCGGGATTCCAGCCTGTGATCTGGCTGTCAGGAGTTCACCGCGCCGCCGACTGAGCAGTGTCGCTCACACGCTGCGCCATTCCCCACACCGCAGCTGACGCGTTCGAACACGCGCAACTTTCGGAGTGTCTTTTGACTACTTTTAGGCAGCTGTCCGCGAACACCGTAACCTGGCCGAAAGCGGCGGGAGCGGCGTCGTGCGAAATGATGCAGGCGGCTCACGTCGCACTGAATCGGACGTTCTCGGAACCGACTCTCAGCCAGCTTGATAGCTCACAAACCTGCCGACGGCTTCCCGAAAGGCGTCGACGGTCCGCTCTGTCGGAGCGGCAACGCGGCGCTGAAGCGGATCGGCTGGAAATAGCCGGGTCGATGCGGTCAGCCGGCGTCTCGAGACGCGCGGCCGGCGGCCGGCGGGCGCGCGCCACCCTGGAGGCGTCGCGTCTCGCCCGCCGCTGTCGACGCCGCCGTGTTCCGCCGCCGTCGGAGCTCTAGGAGCGCCGCGCCGCGCCGCGCCCGCGTCTCCGCCGATCCCACTGCAGGCGCAGCGGAGGCGGGCGCGGGCAATCTGATCCGATTGCGGTGTCGGTCTCCGATGGCCAGTTGGACGCTCGCTGATATTGGAATCTGCATACTGAAGCGCCGCTGGAGAGGCCAGCGGCGCTCGACAAGACAGTCCGTCGAAAGTTAATCGGCTCGCGTCGAGCTTGGTGAGATAGATTGGCGGAGAGGTTGGCCCGCGGCGCTACATATTTCGCATTTATTGATGGCTCTGGGGGGCCGAACCTGCCACATATATCGGACATTGCTGCCGTGGTGAACCGTAGTGCACAGTGATCGGGTCAGGACGTTTCCCCAAAATGTTATCAAATGGAGCGGGACCTTGAGCGGGACGTGGGAACTATGTCATCGCTGGTCAGGAGAGGGGAAGCAAGAGGGATATTCAACTCCCCTCCCATCGCTCCACTGTGAGTCGTCCTTCCTCCAGGCTTCGGTCACGCACATGGCTGGTTCCCTTTAACCGTTTCTTTCTATATTTGTATTGCCACCTGTGCGTGCATACAACGTTATGGTGCCTATTTACGCCGAAGATGACTTTTCCCATAACTTGATGTGTAACACATGTGTAACTTAACATAACTCCCAAAACTTGATGTGTAACACATTTTATTTGTAGTAACCGTTGCATCTTTAATCTGCACTTGCAGTTTTCAATCTGTAGTGACTACCATATTCGTTATCTTAACCTGATGTGTGAAGGCAACTTACCGGCGCTGTCGATTGACCCATATCACCGTCTCTTTAGGTTCCTTTTGTATGTCCTAACATTCAAAATTCATAATTCCTTGTTTGTCACCTGGTCAGGTCGAATGTGCCGCCGTTCGTTTTTACAGTGCTTCGTGTCGTCTCATTTTGTTTCTTACTTTTATTTCATTGGTAGTTACGAGCTGACCGTAGCACGCGCCCACTGTCCTATCCTTCATCCTGTAACGGCAGGGCTTCGCTGGGCCGCGGAGTTGTTCAGGAAGGGGGCAGATAGTGCCGCCCTGAAATCTCTCAACCAAACGCCCAATTTTTATAGTAAGCTGCAATCGATTTATTGCAACGTGATCTAAAGTTATTGGGACGCAAGCGCTGAAGATGTACATAGACGAACACAGGATCCCCCTCCTCTCCAAAGACATTAAGATCGGGAAGTTTTCCCTACCCCACTGCTTCTGTTTTCTTTGCAAACGATTTTATCTTATCGGATATCACTGCAGCGAGTGAAGCGATCTTTCTGCTGAAGTGAGAAAAAAAAATTGAATTTCATAGCGGACGCATGCAATTGGGGAATTATTATAAGGATATTTCTTTGGACATCATGTCTCCAGTTTTGAGATTAAGGTCCCACCCAAAACTAATAACATCAGAAGCACGTGACGCAGTTGTATATTATTCGCGAAAAAGGGTGGAATGTACCACTTCATCAGCAGTGGAATTAGGTGGCCCACAAACTAAATTAAATATATGCACTTATAAGTGCACAACTGACGCAGAATTGAGCTTCAAGAACTGAAACTATATTTTAATTGGCATGCTTTCATGTCATGTTTCGACATCCCGCTATGCTCGTTTCGTCATCTCACATCTAACGAAAAATCAATTATTTTAACCATGACGTGACGCGCCAGTAGCATTCCTTCGCAATGGCTGAATCATCGCAACGAAAAAGGGAGGCGAGTTGGTGCATAGAATGGTGCCAAATGTCCATGCCGCAAGTCCCATGGTGATTATTCCCATGTCTCATTTGAAACCTTCCGGGATATCCACTTTCTTCATGGGCGGAATTGAACGCTCAGATATGTGTCAGAAATGGTCAACGCGAACTAAACTTAGAAGGTTCTATAAATGAAGAACCGAGGTGGAGCATGTCAAATCACGCTTCTCTTCAAATCACGCTTCGCTTTTCACGCCTTTCTGTAGTGCCGCCCTTGGCACTACAGAGTATGCATTATAATATGCATCTTAATATGCATTAAGCATATTCAAACTCACGCGCAATTCTTCCCTGAAGCGCATCACTTGGGTACGACGTTGGAAATGCGTCACCACTTATAGCCGCACCTGGAGCCGCCCTCGACGAGCAAATTCAGTTCCAACAAGCAAGCTCTTACATAAGCGCTTTATAGCAATTCTTCTCGCCGTATAGGATAAAGATGCGTAATCTATTCCATCACACCTCATTAAGAGCATGTCTCCTGAACAACCCACCTGAGGTCGCCTCTGACTAAAATGGTATTTCCGAACTTTCGAAGCATTCATCGAATATGCATTGTGTGCCCATGGAAGAGTAAATAACCTCAATTGCAATGACTGTGTGTATTTGCAAAACCAGACCCAACACTCATCTCATCCACTCTGCACCCATCCCTGATAAAATGCAGGTGCTAAGCATTCAGATGCTCTGCACAATAACCTTATGTTAGGGGCAACAACGTTTCTGGGCAAGATCCCACTTCAATTGAAGGAGCTAGACAGAAAACAAAGTGTCTTCCATCACCCTCCCTCCCCCCCCAAAAAAAAAAAAACAGCCCGTAGACGCTCATGTGCAAACCATGCTTTCAAAATTATATAAAACCTTCCCGAATTTCCCATAATCGCCGATGAATCTCTGTGGCTCTGTTCATATGCTCTCTTGAAGCGCCCTTAGACTCTGTGGTTCATGAGTATGGCACATTGTATGAACTGGGTCAGTATACCTGTTACCATGTGGTTTCTGAGTATGGCACATTGTATGAACTGGGTCAGTGTGCCTGTTACCACATTACTTCCTCACCCTGGACTCGCGTCTGGTAAGCATAAGCCTTAGCTTTTACAACCGTACAACCACAACAACGGTTGTACCTCAATCTTAACCTTAACCTCTGAAGCCAGCGGGTTTTCATCATTGGTTGCCAAGTTTGATGAAATAACGGTCAATTCTTGCGAAGTTATAGACCGTAGATATAGACCGTAGAAGCCAAGCATGCTATGTTGTGACAAGTTGAGTAATTATTCCGAACAGGCGTCCCAAGTCTCACCCACAGAGCCATCTCCGAACAAAGTGTAAAGTTTTTTAATCGCACCGTATTTATGAAGGGAGGAAAAGTCCCAAAGTTTCAGGATAATTGTTCGAAGCGCTCAGGATCCGCAGACAGAAACCACAGGGACGGGCCCAAGGTGCCCTTCCCGCAGTAGTGTCACCTTGACTTATTCTGGTCTTTACTTGGCTGCCAAGCTGAATAAGCTGCAGGCTAACCTAGTCATTTCATCATGAGAGGGACACATCTGGTAAGAGATGGCGGGATGGTGTCATTTCTCAACGATCGCTCTCTAGGTGTTGCATAACGTCTTACGGTAGCTGGAACATGCATGGCTAGCATTCAGAATGTACTCAGTCACTGCTCTCTTCTAATCTGCAAAACTCAGGCTTAGCCATGTGAGCTTGCGCAGTTGCCGGTTGCCAGTTTGTGCTGAGTGGAAGCGATCGGGAACAAATGTGCTGCTTCTGCTTTGCGCCATGTGCCGCCGACGCGCTGGTCGCAAATCTGTGCAGAGTCGGCAGGGTTGGGGGTTCGTATGATTTTGATTTACCCGCGTAACGCTATTCAAAATAATGTTGCCATTCAACACCAATCTGAATTGGCGTAATGACCACCGACACTGCTGCTCACCTCCTGAAGTTGAAGAGAACACCGCAATCAAGTGGTGAAAAAAATGCGGCCAAATATTTTAAAGTATGCTAGACGTATCTCGTTGCTGGTGACTACCGTGTTTTTGCCATTCCAACGCAACAACGATATTTTTTCCTAATTTTTAATTGGATTAAGGCCTTTGGATGAAATGGATGTGCTTGTGTTTGATGTTGACAGCAGAAATACTTGTACGGAGCCTTCATGGCTGGCAGGCCGTGCGGTTGGTGCCGGCTGGTGTCGGCTGGTGCCGGCTGGTGTCGGCTGGTGCCGGCTGGTGGTGGCTGGTGTCGGCGTGTTATCAGCGTGTCGCGCTACAGTGCGCCAACAGACGGGCGGACGGTCACCGAGCCGTCCGCGTCATTGGGCCGGAGTTAGGCGGGCGGCTGCGTGCATACCGAGCCGCCGCCGCCGCCGCCGCAGGTGGCTATCTTCCTGGCACGGCGACGCTGATCACCGAGCACACTACCGTATCGGACAGACGACACGGCGCCAGCGTTATTCCGCCAGCCACAGCCACGCGCGACGCTCGTCTATCCCGCCAGCTACAACCATGCGCGTTGTCGGCGTTATTCCACCAGCCACACCCCAATTCATCATCATCATCCACCAGCCACAACCACGCGCGACGTCGGCATTATTCCACCAGCCACAACCATGCGCGACGTCGGCGTTATTCCGCCAGCCACAACCACGCGCGACGCTCCCATATTCCACCAGCCACAACCATGTGCGTTGTCGGCGTTATTCCACCAGGCACAACCACGCGCGACGTTCACAATTTGTCGGCTTATTCGAGTGGCGCAGGCTGGTCTTTTCATGAAGCGAACTAGGTAAGTAGGCACTTCGGCTCTTTTACGACGCATCCGACTTCTGGGTCGCATAGCGTCGTCAACCTCTCACGTCGGTCGGTCTCGGGTGGACTCGGTATACCCGCCGGTTGTGGGATTAGAACCCACGATCTTATGACGAAGAGTCCAACTCCCTATCGACTGAGGGCGCTGTATGACCGAAGCAGTCGAAGCTCCCTTAAGCCCAAATAATCAACCAGCCCTATCGACTGAGCTACCGCGGCCCATCATGAAGCGAAGTAGAAGAATAATATGGGAGAAAATGTTTCGAAGAAAATGGATGTATGACATGGGGGATACTGTACAACATGCGTGGTATCGTGCATTGTAGCTGTTCTGTCGCAATTCCAAACATTTCTGAATATGGTTGGCAAACAAACATGCCATCAGCCCCTCTCTTTTGCCGCGAGATGTTCCGCCACCCCTGTGCAAAACCAATTTTGTATTTATCCAATGAACCAGGACACTTCCCTGTCGGATGTGAACTGGGATCGTTGCTTAATTTGAGGTTGGGATTTGGATGCGAGTCATCCAATCCGCTCCAATCACCGCACACCGCCAATGGCCGCAGTCTGTCGACGGCCGTCGGGGCGAACTTCGGTCGGCGCGCGATTCCACCTGCGACCCGACGCCGACGATCTACTGGGCGATTCCGCCACGTGATTGGGTTCTACTGATTGGGTTGTGTCGTCGGGAAGTGAACTCTGAGATGCACGGTTGCGCTGCATGCAGCTGCAGCTCGCAACCAAATACACGCTGAGCTGAGAAGGAAACGAATGGACAGCAAGCACGCTGCTCTGTGTCTCGTTGGGATCGTCGGGCACTGTCGATGCACTCTGATGGTACGGAATGGCTGGGATATGTATTGTGAGTTTTTGTTTTGTTTTTTGTTTGCGTGGCATTACGTGGCTGTTTTTCTCATATAATATAACCATAGTAACCCATCATCAGCTAGCTGTTTGGCATTTTGTTCTCGTTTCCTAATTGACCACAGGGCCCTTTGAGCACACAGACCGAACACTCCTGACCTTTGGCGTCTGCACCAATGAAAAATGAGCTTGTTATGAAAGCATTGAAAGCGTACTTGTGTAGTTATGTTGTAATTATCTGAACTCTCTCCTATGATTCGTCAGCCGGTTTGAACTGGCTCAACCATATTGTGACGGGGCTTCTGAAGACCCCCTTCGGGTTTATACACACCCATTCTTATCGTGTTATGATGTAGTATATCTTGCGCATGCGCAGGTGCTGCGTGGTTGGCTGGCAGACGCTCCTGCCTTTTTTGACCTGACGTGTGGACGGGGAGCCAATGAGCTCCCTGGACCCCTGGCTGGTGGAGGGAGAAATTTCCCAATACACAGGGGCGCCCCTACACGCCAAAACACTGAGATCCGGGGCGCTCTTGATACAGGCAAATGATACAACAGACGGTCACTTACTAACTCAAATCAGAAAGATCAAACACACACCTATCACGATCACACCTGCAACACACCTGAACAACAGCCAGGGGACTATCCTGGGCCGGGAGCTGGCCGGTATACCGGCGGAGACACTGGCCCTCAAGCTTGGGGACCAGGCTGTCTCCGCCGTGTACCGGCCGCCCCCGAGGCCGGGTTTCACAACAAATCATGTACTAATACTCACGTTCACCACAAGGACACCACCAGCACATATCAAAGCGGGGTACCTACGGTACCCCGTAACACCTCGCGCACCCCTCCCGCGGCGCTGTAAGCACTGTCAACGCTACGGCCACTCCGCGGGGGGTGCCGAGCCAACACACCCACATGCGGCCGCTGCGCACAAAATCACCCAACGGACACGTGCGACAACGGCGAGCTGTGTTGCGCCGCCTGCGGGGGGGGGGGGACCACGCGGCCTCGGACGGGTCCTGCCCTCGGTGGAAGGCGGAGCGCGAGGTGCTCCGCAGGATCCACCTTGAGGGCATGGACCCGTACTGGGCCAGGGCGTCGGTCCTGGACCCGCCGGCGGCGTGGCCGGCTCGTCGCACACAGCCGGGCACACAACAACAACAACCACCACCACACACAAACGACCTGTACCCGCCACTGACAACACGCTCCCACCCGGGACGTTCACCAGGACCTACAAACCACCGTGAAACACACCAAAACATATCTACTCCAACCTACCGCCCACCACCGCCACCAGAACCACAACCATCATCCGGAGCAGCCCCACACACCACACACACACACTGGACAGACCACCTACACCACACGCACGCACAGACCAGGACACAGACCCGGAGGAGCAGACGTAACGAGAACACAGAGCAACCGACTCAGTCAGCACGACCCCCCCCAAACGCGACGCCACCAACCACTCAACCACGCAGGCCAACCAAGAGCACAGCCAAACAACAACCATCACCTAAACGCCCACTTACTCGCGCTAACACATACAAATGATGAACAAAATATTGCAATGGAACACACATGGACTCATTGAACACTGGCCTGAATTTAAACACTATGCACTACAAACAAACCCTATAGCACTATGCATTCAAGAAACACACTTCAAACCTCACGACCCATATCACTTTCACATTCCTCAATACACTATACACAGACAGGACACACACAACCCACACAGATCAGACGGTGTATGCACCTACATTAGGAACACGACCCCTCACCGCCTGATACATTTCGACACCACGGCAGACATACTACTAACTGAAATTCATGTACACAACGTAGCTTACATACTCATCAACATCTACGATCCACCCTCGCGGAACACAGAAACACTTTCGGAATTAAATAAAGCACTTGGCCAAATTCGCACACCTATTATTATCACCGGAGATTTCAACTCACACCACCCCCTATGGGACACCCGCACAACACAACCTGATCACAGAGCACACATACTCACCGCAATAGCTACACAACATAATCTCACAATACTCAACACCGGCTCACCAACCTACCTAGTACCTATCAGATCCCTCCTGCCTACAACCCCAGATGTCACCCTTGCCTCTTCCCGCATAGCCCTCACACTGTCCTGGACAGCCGACCCTGATCCACACTTTAGCGACCACGCACCCATCACCATTACCTTTGACCGAATCCCGACCACCGGCCCACCCAATCCTCAGCCAGGCCGGTGGAACCTCAAAAAAGCATCCTGGAACCCTTTCTCAGAATCCTTAGCAATCCAAACAGCCCACAGACCCCAACTATCACCAGAACAATTCGCAGACATACTCATCACCACAGCACACCAACACATACCACAAACAAAACCACGACGTCAACACAAACCTCGCGCGGCTCCCTGGTGGAATGATGATTGCCACCGGGCGATCCGCGCGAGGAATCATGCACGCCATAGACACGAAAGACACCGCACACCAGACACACTAGCAACATATAAACAACTCAGAACACAATGTAAGACTATCATCAAAGACGCAAAAAAATGACTTCTTGGAACGCATTCAGCACTAAATTTAATAGATTTTCACCTCTAGGCGAAATTTGGACACTTTTTAAAACCTTTCAACACCGACAACGACCCCCAATCAAAGCCATCACACTTAGACACAACAACAACATCACAACAGACCCCCAAACAATAGCAAACATATTCGCAGACCACTACCATCTTAGATCATCTACACTGGCACGAAACCCCCTGCCCCCAATCAGGCACACACGCACACACCTCTACAACACTAGATTTACACTTACATAATTACAACTAGCAATCACACAGACAGGTAGGACATCTGTAGGACCGGACAACATTCACTACTCTTTCTTCAAACACCTACCAACATCAGCACTACACACACTACTCAACACCTACAACACCGCTTGGACTACACATACATACCCTCAATCCTGGTTACACGCCTCTCTCCTACCTATACCTAGACCAAACACCGACTCAACTCTTTGCACCTCCTATCGCCCTATTGCCCTCACCAGCTGCTTTCACAAACTATTCGAACGTCTTGTTAAAAAACGCCTCCTCTATATCATTCAAACACAACACTTAATTTCTCCTATTCAATCAGGCTTCCTTCCAAATCGATCCTGTTTAGACAACCTCACCTACCTGATCACAAACATCCAGGAAGCGGCGGCCAGGAAACACTCCACGACCGCCGTCTTCCTGGATCTAAAACAAGCCTATGACACCATCAACATAACAGCACTATTACAACACTTACACAACATCGACATACAAGGCAGACTGATGCACTACCTCCATTTCTATCTACTCAACAGATCTTTTCAAGTAAAAATTGGGCCCCACACATCAGACACCAAATTCCCCACCACCGGTTTAATGCAAGGGTCAGTCCTCAGACCCTACTCTTCATTTTAGCCCTAAATTCCGCCGTCACCGACAACTTTTCGACCAAAATTGCAGTCTACGCCGACGATATAGTACTATGGACGTCAACAAAAGCACCCGCACACGCACTAACAGTATTACAACACGCACTAACAGAACTCAACAACAAACTCGCCACACTAAACCTCCATATAGCACCACTCAAATCCAAATGTATGATTTTCGGCTACAACAGAGACACAAACTTACGACCCCTAGAAATCAACAATTCGCCCATTCCCTTTGTCACCACAACAAAATTTATCGGTATCACATTAGACACACAACTAACTTTTCGGCCACACTTCCTAAACTTGCAAAAACGCGCCTCAAAAAGAATCAATGTACTATGAGCACTTTCTGGCACACACTGGGGATCAGACCGAAACACACTTCTGACCCTTTACAAATCACTCATTCGGCCAATTCTGGAATACGGATCCCCACTCTTTGAAAACGCAGCTAAATCAAACCTCAAAATTCTAGATTCTATTCAACGACGATCTCTTCAAATAGTCACAGGAGCTTTCACCACCTCACCTTCTCACTCCCTTCACATATACAACCACATCCCAGAATTACAGCACAGACGTACAGAAGCACTACTTAGATACCACTACAAAACACAACTCACGAAACATCACCCATGCACACAGGCACTGAAACTCCGCACAGCACGCAGACACCAACTCATGAACTCCACACGACTACGAACCACAATAGGATGCCGCATACACCGACACGCTAACACACTAGACATAACACTCCCAACGACAACACCACACCCACAACCCATCGCATGGTGGAAACAGCCGACACCCAACACACACTTCCTCATTGACAAGCCAAAAGACACATATACACACGCAGAAATACAACAACTATTCCTACAATTCACAGCACAGCACGTCAACTACAGCATCATATATACAGACGGCTCCAAATCACATACACAGCAGACGGGCGCAGCGGCGGTGCTGTACACCAACGCAGCGCCGCCGCGGGTCATCCTACGCGCCCGTCTGCACGACACAGCATCCACATACACAGCAGAATTATTCGCAATCTTCTCGGCATACTGCACCATTTACAACACCAAAATTGAACACAACATCATAGCCACAGACGCAAAATCAGCACTACAGAGCATAACACCCCACACCAAATACAAACACCCCCTCATACCCAAAATACTGCGCATCCACAAACAACTCACCATACTACAACGGCCAACACTTCTCTGAATCCCAAGTCACACAAACATACACGGCAACGAACATGCAGACACAGAAGCAAACATAGCCACAACACTCCAACAAACCACACAATGCCCCTATTCACAATCCGACTACTACCCCACAATACGACAGGCCATCAACAAACACATACAACAAACATGGGACACAGTAACAACACAGCTACACGAAATACACCCCAAACACGAACACTGGCACTCCATCAACCAAAACACCAGACTAAGAGAACGAACACTAACACGCCTACGCATAGGACACACTGCACTCACACACTCATACCTCATACTCAATCAACCACGACCACAATGCACTACCTGCCACCACACACTCACAGTCAAACACATGCTCATATACTGCACCAAATACAACAACCAAAGACAACGTATCACAAACTATTGCACCACGAACAACATCCCACTGAACCTCACCACGCTCCTCAACGACGACCATCCAGCATTACACGAACACCTCTTCCACTTTCTCAAAACTACACGCATTATGGAAGAATTGTGAAAAAAAAGGAAAAAGAGAGAAAAAAAGGAAAAGATATGTTAAAAAACGAAAAAGAAAATGAACAAAACCAGGCAATTGGAAAAAAGAGAAAGAAAAAGATACGTAACAAAAGAAAAGAAAAAAAGAGAGAAATATATATTCATGTTCTTGCACTGTTCACTTCTGGCGATGACCCGACCCCCCCCCCACTACACCCCATACCCCAATGTGGCACCGTCCGGACTAACTCTCTCTCTCTCGACTTCATCATTCCCGGCTCTCAAACAACTCTACTGCACCAGCTCTACACCTTCAATCGATCCGGACTACCTCAGCTCTACTCTTCAAGACCATCTCATCGCTACTTCACCACTGCTCGACTACTCTACTAAACCTCCACCTCGGATTGATCCTCCTACCCTACACTACTCACTGTCTTACACATCTTTTCACAACCGGAACCAGCCGATATCACCAAGCGGTGGCAGGCTGGCAAAACTCACACACACACACACTGACGTGTGGAATTATGCATTTTTGCTCTGTCTCTTAAAGGTTTTCCCCATATTCTTCAAATCAGCTTTAATAAGAAGCTGTTCCAACTTCTCTGGCTGCTGTGCGCTCCCGACAACCTCTTAGTGTCGGTGCTGCGTTTGGAGGCCGTGCCAACCGTGCCGACATGGCCGGCGAAGCCCGCCAGTACACTTCGGCTCGTATAGTGTGGCCGGGCTCTGTGCGCGGGGCGCTCGGCGGCCCGGTGGCCGGGTGGTCAGGACGTTTGACCTCGTGTCGCTGGGTCAAGGGCGACCGGCGGGCCCGGGTTCAAGGACCGCCGTGCGGGCACTTTTTCGTGTCGCTGCTCGTATTGCTGTTGGCCTCTACATGTATTGGCCGTTGCCCAGACCTGGAAAGTGATGGATCAGACTGGATATTGAGAAGACACGCAGGGGCATTTACCGTTAAAAGCCGAAGCTTTACAGTGTTGGCTCCACGCCGTCTGTGGGCTCCACCAGTGCCAAGATCCCCATCGCCTGTTGGAAGAGCTACAAAATATTTCCGCAGCCGAATGCAACACGACGTGAAATCATGCTCCACTTGGAATCTGGCACGCCTCATCACGTCAGGAGATGTCGATCTGAACCCGGGTCCAGGCCTCGACCGGTCGACATCTGTTGGTCCCGACCAGCGGAGTCACCCAGGAAGTGCAGGGTCCGGAATAACTGCGATCATGCAGAACTGCCGCAGCATCCGTGGAAAGCTGGTACAGCTTCGGGCGGCCGCGGCAGGGTACGACCGGTATGACATTACAGCGTTCACTGAGACGTCGCTGCACAACTCTGTGTTGAATTCTGAACTGCAGGCTTTCTTGCCCAAACACACCTGGTTCCGCAGAGGCCGATCGGATGGGTGTGTCGGTGGGGGTGTGGCATGTGCACTGCAGTTCGTGCCGGCCTGCTACCGACCCGACGTCTGCTGGCGGTGCCGGACGCTGAGTTGTTGCTGGTGGACCTCGGAAATCCGGCAGTGACGGTGGCTGTGTGCTACAGGCCACCAGACGACGACAACGCCATTATACAAATCTTTCAACATTTAGGCGAACTCCCACCCGGACGCCGGCTGATGGTCTTGGGCGACTTCAATATTCCTGAGCTTATGGGCGCTACATAACCAGTAGCAGTTGATGCGCCCTTAAGCCCAAATAATCAATCAATCAACCAATCAATCAATATTCCTGAGCTTGGCTGGGTACCGTCTGCGTCAGACTGGGCCAACCCAGTCAGGCTTAGACAAACGGCCAGGGCCAACCGCGTCCTGGAAGCGTGTGATTTCCAAGGCCTGCGACAATACGTCACTCAATCTACCAGAGCTAACAATATTTTAGACTTAGTGCTCACTATCGACATCGCAGCAGAGACCTTCGTTCGGAAGGGAATTATAGACTCGGACCATGACGAGATCCAGGCAAAGTTCTTCCCGCCGAGGCCATGACCACCGGCTGTGTCAAAATCGACTGCTTACAACTACAAGAGAGCAGATTTTAATTCATTGCGACGCTGTTTGGAACTTTTACCGTGGAACATGCTGGATGACTTAGATGTTGACAATGCTGTTGATATGTTTTACTCGTTAATCGAAGCTGCTATTCGTGATCATGTGCCAGTCGTGACTCCTCGCCGTAGACTCCCGCCCTGGTTTGACGGTGAGGCCAGGCGTGCACTAGCCGCGAAGGAATGTGCACATCGTCGAATGAAAAGACACCCGAGTGACGGTGTCATTCGGCGTGAGTTTACAGACAAACGCGACTTCTTCAAACGTCTGATCGAACGCAGCTACTACAGTAATCTGAGGGGACTGGTGGAAGATTTTAAGACAAACCCAAAGCGGTACTGGTCATTTTTGAAATGTTTCTTAGGAGTGATTCTGTTCCGTCTCTGCTAGACAGAAACAAGTTAATCAGCGATGACGTTGAACGTGCCACCCTGCTGAACAAAGCCTTTTCAAAGCCAAGTTCATAGCACGGGATGTAGCCCAGTACCCACCATTACAGGACTATGGGCTGTCTAATCTCACAGACTTTCGGCCCTCATTAGAACAAATCCACACGATTCTCATTGGACTTGACCCGCATAAAGCATGTGGACCAGATAATATAAGTGCCCGAATCCTCCGTGAGTGTGGTGACCAATTGTGCGTTCCGCTGTACAAAATCTGCATCCTTTCCATCAGGCAGGGAAAATTTCCCAACCAGTGGAAAAGGCAAATATCACACCAATATATAAGAAAGGCAACCGGAAAAATCCGACGAACTGCCAAGCCATTTCACTTCTTTGCCTGTGTGGCAAGATTTTAGAAGAAAAAAAACATCTGCAATGTTTTGAGTGATCACATTTTGCCAGTACTGACTAACACCCAGCACGGCTTTATTCCAAATAGGTCATGTGCTTCAAACCTGGCAGTTTTCTTGAGACACGCCTGGGATTTCATCGCTGCTGGTTGCCAGACATGCAATCTATACGGACTACTCTTCGGCTTTCCAAAGTGTCAACCATAAGCTGTTAGTATACAAGCTCGAAAATGCATATCATGTTTCAGACAAAATGCTCTCTCTGATTCACTCATACCTGACTGGTCGCCTGCAGCGGGTGATAGTTAACGGAGCGGTCTCTGACTGGGCTGACGTCACTTCCGGTGTACCGGAAGGGAGCTTGCTGGCTCCTCTGTTATTTGCCCTGTTTGTGAACGACCTGCCAATCAGTATTGACTCGGAATGTCTGATGTTTGCTGATGACGTCAAAATTTTTAGGAGGGTAGCGTCTGTGAACGACGCGACACGCTTGCAGAGGGATATTGATTCCCTTTGTAAGTGGTCCGCAGACTGGATGCTATCCTTGAACCCTCTAAAATGTAGATAATTCACAATGACTCTTCGCCGTACTCCTGTGCGCTTCGAATATAAGGTACACAATACAACGCTGCAGCGTGAGCCTGTGACGCGAGACCTGGGTGTGTACCTGGACAGCAAATTGACTTTCGCACATGTGGCAAAAGCTGTGTCATCTGCGAACCGAGCTCTCGGACTTTTTATTAGATCAATGCAAGCAGGGGTTCCTGGTTGCAAATTCTCGAAAATTGCTCTGTTGGCGTCATATAACGCGAACATTAGGTCTCGCCTTGAGTATTGCTCCGTCATCTGGGCAGGCGCAGCCTCAACACATCTCACCAGAATTGATAGGGTAGAACATAATTTTTTTATGTGGCTTGCCCAACACTGTAGTGCCACACCTCGACCGGAATCTCTACAATATCAGGACCTTCTTCGCTTTTATAACATGACATCTGTGTCCACTCGTCTCGTGCAATCCGACATCATGTTCTTACGAAATGTTTTATGTGGTAGGACGGACTCGTCAGTGTTAGTGCAAAACTTTGGATTAAGTGTCCCAGTCAGGATAAATAGACAACCTGTTTTATTCCATATGCACGTGTAGAAACCATTAGGTGTGGCTTGTTTAACATATTATTAAGAGTAATGAACACATTTTTAGCGATGACACCAAGTGCGGACATCTTCACAAACCCGCTGAACGCATTTAAGACACAGGTGGTGAGATACTGTGCTGCGTCACACTCTCACATCTGAGACGCGGAGCCATCGGACATCGACGAGTTCTGAACATCGACGAGTTCTGACAGCCGTTTACCTGTTTGAACTGAAAACTATTCACCTGTTCTGTGTGTGTTTTTAGCTACTGACTTCTCCTGTAAAGGGACTTCTCCTGACTTCTCCTGTAAATATGCTGTTGGAGATTGTGGACAATAAACAATAAACAATAAACAATGTAGCTTTGAAGCTTAGCGACTGTTCCTAACGTTCTTTTGGACGTATTTTAACATTCCTTTTTGTGGGTTCATCAGAGGCGGCTCCAGGCAGATATTCTGGAAGATTATGGCGGGATAACTTTTACAGTCTGATGAGCTTTCCAAGGCGGTCAGATATTTACACGTCATATTAGTAAATACTACCTTCTAGTCAACACCATTGCCGCAGGACTCATATGTCGCACACTGCATTGCTAATTGTGCACATAAATGGAAGCAGCGGACCCAGGGTAAGGTAGTAGGGGTCTGTGGTGGTTTTCAACATGATAAAACGAGCCCCTGACACACCATTGTTGACACATGACACCCATGACACAACATTGTTGGTGTTTTTTTTTTAAGTTCCATTAGTGAAAGAAAACTAATAATTATCGGCATGGGCGGATCAAGGTCAGTTTTGGCAGGAGAGGCATCTATGCTAAGTATGCTCAAGTGAAGGAAACGGTTTATGGAAATTGAAGAGTAGGCAAGTCTGGTTGTCCCGGAGGTTTCAGAACACGGGAAGTTTTACGCATGTCTATTCAATGATCGATACACAAGATGTTGATTGAATAGGCGGAACCAGAGTAAATCATGCAGGCTGATATCCAATGACGTCGCCTGTGATATTATTTAATTTGTTGAGTAGCATCTTTTGTAATAATACTAAAGCCATTCTGTGCCTATGAAGGCAAATTAAGTTAATTAAAATGCGACATTTACCGGCCAAGAGTGTCCCCTCCATTTCCGGTTACCCTGGTTACGCAAATGCGCCCAAATGACTAAGCCAGAGTAAATCATGCAGGCTGATACCCAATGACGTCGCCTGTGATATTATTTCATTTGTTGAGTAGCTCTCGTTACGCGAATTATTTTTGGTTTGACCTTCATTAGGTCACAATTGAACTTCTAACAATTTGAAGTCGATCGATAGTATTTGGACCCGAATGCATAACTCAGCCTAAGAGCTACAGGAGAACAACATTTAATTCTTTCCCTCTTTTTGCCCCTCGAGTCCACTGTTCGCAAAATTTCAGTGTTCTATTGTGGTGAAAAGGCAATTAATGATGTGAACTTTCCAGCGATATCCACCCCACCAAAAAGATCAGTCCATTGGTTATTGAGATGGCAAGGGGGTTCAAAAGATTCCCCCTTAACAATGACATGTTTTTCATGCCTTACACAATAAGGTTAAACCACAAAGGTAAATTTATATCGTCTGACTCTTGCCGACCGTGCAGTGAACACGCCAGCCTTCGCGCATCTCGTTCAACACCCACAAACAGCCAGTTGTATTCATGGCATCTCATCCCACTCTATAGCATCCCATCAACCAACCAGTCGGCCATGAGCCCCAGTAGATTGACGCCTTGTTGCATTTCTGCCTCAGGTCTCTGATTTTCGGACATCATTCAATGCATCTGTCTTCATTCTGAGTTCAAATATACCATTATGCCATTTTGTTAAAAAATCACGTTTTATTTCCATGCCCCAAAGTCAGGTTTGCGAGAAAAAAAATTCACTTCGTAGTATTGTTTCCGTCGATGGCGGCGTTTCCTCCTAAGCACCTATCTGAGATGTCGGTACATTAGTGCTGCAAATATGTACCGCATTTTGTGTGTCCGTCAGCCCCGTCGTTTTCCACAACATTCGGCTGCATGCAGAGCTGCACACAGTTGAACTTACAGAGCTACATATTCTAGTACCCAAGAACAAATGTATGTATGTCAGACGTACGCAAGTAAATGTATGTAAGCACATGTACGCAAGCGCAGATGTACGTATGGCAATTGTACGTAAGCACAGATGTCTGTATGGCAATGTGCGTACGGCAAATGCACATGAGCAAATGTACGTAAGCGCAAATGTACCAATGTACAAACGTACGTTGCGCAAATGTACGTAAGCGCAAATGTACGTATGAGCAAAGGTACGTTGCGCAAATGTACGTAAGTGCAAAACAACGTTTGCGCAAATGTACCTAAGTGCGAATGTACGTAAGTGCGAATGTACGTAAGCGCAAATGTACGTAAGCGCAAAAGTGCGTGTGCGCAAATGTATGTATGTATGTGCAATTGTACGTATGTGTAAATCTACGAGTGTACAATTGTACACATGCGCAAATGTATGTATGTGCAATTGTACGTATGGACAAATGTACGTATATTTACGCATGTCTACCTTTGCGTTTACGTACATTTGGTAACGTACATATGGCATGCGTACATATGGCTGAAGTACATTTGCGCATACGTACATTTGCGCTTACGCACTTTTGCCCTTACATACATTTGAGCAGACGCACATTTGCTCCTGGGTGACAAGTAGTCTATTGGTAAGTTGCCCGTCTCACAATCGAAAGGTTGTGGTTTCGAGTCTCGTCTGTCGCTACTCTTCGCCCGCGACCAATTGGCGTGAGAGATTTGCGACGCTACATGACTCGACGGTCAATGTGTCGTAAAACCAATAACCAACCAACCAACCAACATTGGCGCCTACATACATTTGCACATACATACATCTGCTCTTACGTACATTTACGCATACGCACATTTGCGCTTATGTGCATTTGCGCTTACGTACTTTTGCGCGTACATGCATTTACGCTTTCGTACATTTGCACTTACGTACTTTTGCGCTTACGTACATTTACGCATACGTACTTTTGCGCTTACGTACATTTACCTTACGTACATTTGCACTTACGTACATTAGCCATACGTACCTCTGCGCTTACGCACAATTGCCATACGTACACTTGCGCTTACGTGCATTAGCCATACGTACAGATGCGCTTACGTACAATTACCACACGTACTTATGTACATTTTCGTACGTACATTTTCGTACGAACATCTGCCATGCGTACATTTGCTTTAGGCACATTTATCTGGTTACCGAGCTGCATGCACTGATCGAGCAGCTCTGCTTGCTATGTAGTTAATAAGCTGGCTCATAGGTGGCATTGCTGTCGCGGCCTAGTGGGTAGAGCATTCGGCAATGATTAACAGAGTTTATGGAGCACAGGGATCAAATGCTGACGCAAGTAGATATTTAGAGATGAAGGATGATTGATTGATTGTCAGGGGTGATGACTTGTGAGAATCTTATAAAGAATGCAGCACCAAGTAACCATTTACAATGTATTTGCGGTTACTCGATGTGAGTGAAGCAATCAAAATTATAACGTTTAATTAACAGCTCATTGCAATCCAACCACTAATATCTTCTCGGATTTTCCCATCTAATTCTCTCATCCTCTCCCTCCCCTCTCTCCCTCTCATCGACTCTCACCTTTCCCCCTCTCTCATTCCTTTTCTCCCGCCCTCCTATCTTACTCTTCTCATATCCAGCATAGGCGTCCCGAAGAGTACGTTGTAGCACATGGATTACACATAGATCCGATGTCCGAAGGCCTGAATTTGGATTGTTTCGCCCACAACATTGAGTAACAGCATTTTGCGTGGAGAACATAGGCGTTGGAAAGTCTCAAAAGGTGTTGGGGAGTACCCTTGGGAGTTGATATTACCATACATCCATACATCGTCATCATTAATGCTGAACTTCATGAAAACGGGGGGGGGGGCATGGCCTCCTGACGCCCCCCCCCCCGCCCCCTCGTGTTCCTACACCTATGGTGGAGAATGTTTGAGAATGAAAATGATCCGAGCTATTACTTTCTGCTGCATTCTCACTTCCCTTCTCATAAGCCATCACCCCTGGCAGGAAATCCACAGGTGTGACGTGTGTACTGCGTTACACGGAAGTTCAGCACTTATTTTACACGCAATAGTGGCGGTAGGGATGCATATAGACATATCATGAGGCCAGCGGAATCGATCAGATTTCGAGACTGCATGGAGAGGCCGATAATTGCTTTTGAGGGATCCCTTCCCTTAACCCCCACAACTCCCACAACCTCCACAACTCCCACAACCTCCACAATTCCCACAACCTCCACAACCTCCACAACTCCCACAACTCCCACAACCTCCACAACACCCCCCCCTCCCACACACATAAACACACACACGTACACACACACACACACACACACACACACACACACACACACACACACACACACACACACACACACACACACACACACACACACACACACACACACACACACACACACACACACACACACACACACACACACACAACACACACACACACACACACACACACACACACACACACACACACACACACACACACACACACACACACACACACACACACACACACACACACACACACACACACACACACACACCACCCCTTCCACCCCCCACCCCCCACGCACACAACCTCCCCCCCACACACACACAAAACCTCCACAACTCCCACAACCTCCCCCCAATAAACATACAACGTCCCCACACAAACACAACCTCCCCTCGCGCACATCCAGCCCCGCCCCACAACCTCCCCGGGCCAGAGGACACGCGGGAAGACATAGGCGGTGCCACAGGGAGGCGGTGACACGAGACATGCAGCCGCCGACACCTGCCGCTCCTAATCTCAGCCGGCTACTTCCGAGCTGGTGAGCTGTTAACGCACTATCGGCGGTGTGTATCCGCTGCAGCTGATGGGTAACTGAACACCAAAGCTAACCCGTCGATATGCTGCAGGAGGCATGTGGCACGTCGACACATGGTGAGCTTGTAAGCTGTCCGCAGGCCATTTAATGATCTCACGCCACCGCCGGAAAACCTCTTGCGACAAACGAAGATGTGGGTGTGGCTCCGCCACTGTGTGCGACCACAAGCCCGAATGTTACGGAATCATTCCATTATTCGCAGACTGGTGGCAAGTTTCTCCTGTATCACGTGTGCAGCAAATGGAAATGTGCACTGGATATTTTTGGTACCAAATGTTCTTTTTCTATGTGATGTTTTTTTTTGTCACCAAATGCACTTTTCTGAAAGTTTATGTGAATGTCTGCTATTTAAAGGAACCGCATGTTTCCGTATTTCATAACTTTCGACCCCATGAAATGATATCAGTGGCTGTTAATTACGTGGTCCTTAGATGCTCCCAAAATGGGTAAAAATTAATCGTAAAGATATATCGGGTACAAAATAAAAAAGTAGAACATGAATCGTGCCAAAGCGTCAGGAAATAGCTGAAACGTGGGGCTCCAGGACCGATGGTTGTAATTTGAGTGTAATTTGTGGCATGGAATATATACATGGCCATAGGAACCCTGGTGTGTGTGGCTCAGAGGGGCAGCGCCCCACCCCCACATTTAACGAGTTTATCATTAACCATTTCATTGACCCTTAACGTTAACATTAACATTGACATAGTGGCGTTGCGTGGAAAGAGTCGACTTCAAAATTGTTGTTCTTCCCATCTTTGGAACAGTTCTTGCGCCCATCGATATATCCGCAATATACTTAAAGCAATTATGTATTTCGCATCGTCTGATCGTAGCTGTCGGCCACAGCATCCTAAAATCAAGTAGCCAGCCCTTTTAAAATAGACGCATCATATAATGTTTTCTGTTTTTGCTGAAGTACAAAGAGCCATGCCCGGGAGTACTGTCAGGCGCGAACATCAGAATTGATGGAATTATCGGCTCATATGTGGCTGGAGGAATTGGGGACTACTTTTGGTGCAATGTTGCTGAAGTGTTACAATGTAATGGGCCGTGGCGTCTGGGAATATTTTTATGTTCATTCGACAAGCTCGCCTTGACGTGATATACCCCCACCCGTGAAGATAGATAGTAAGCTATGATAGCAGCACCGTAGATTGATTACAATTAAATTATGGGCGCAAAATGGCTCTAGATGTCGACGCGCCCCTAAACTCCAATCCACCACCACTGTTACAATGTAATGTATTGCCATTGGTGACGGTGAAGGCCCTTGGGTAATTTCCCGTTTCGCTGCACCGCCTGGCTAATTAATTTAGCAACTCATTCCGTTATCACGGACTCTGTGATCGTCGTTCCACTGATCCGGAAGTATTTTTCTACTCCTGCTGATGGCGTCGGAAGTGTGTGAGAATCTCTCCTGACACTTGGCTGGGTTGTCGGTGGCTGAGTGCGGCCTGGCAGGGTCACTGGGAATGTTGAACTGCAGTGAGGTTTTCTCCGTAATTGCGTTTTGCACTTAAGCTGAGAAGCGCTCAGGGAGTACAGTTTTGCGTGGTTCCGGGAGTGCGCGACAGTCACGTGCCTGCGGCTGCCACGCAGCGCTTTATTCACTTGAAATGTATATTTAGGCGCGCAACGGACCATTATTGTATAGTATCAGGATATCAAGGACAATGTTTTCATGGTGACGTCTGAATAGCATTCGCCGCTGTGTTATGGGCTCTGCAGAACCAAAGCTTTGGTGCGGGATCTCATGTGGTGCCAGGCATTGGTGATCGACGAGCATGTTCCTTCCAACTGTACCTTGTCTCTTCTTCACTCTGAAACCTAAACGTTTTTGTGTAAGGGTATCCCACCCGGATTTGTTTTCCCTCCAAATTTTGTAAGTAGGCATACACCAATGCTTGGGCGCTGTATGACCGAAGCAGTCGATGCGCCCCTAAGCCCAAATAACCAACCATACACCAATGCTGACCGAGACCTTCAGTTTTTGGCTTGTAATCCGCCATGGAATTGGAGGTGTTTATTCACGAAGGTTTTCTGAGCGAAATAGATTCCGCTCGTTTCTTGCAGTGATCCCGTTTGAATGAGGGGTTTTACCCACGACAGTTGTTTTACGCCCTGTGGTTCCGGTAAGTTTCGTTTCCTTTTCAAGTTAGCACAATTTCCAAACCACACCGTGGTCTGCGACTTGATCTGCAGTCTACGAACTGTATTCTATGACACTTGACTTGCTACCTGCGCCGCCGGTGTGAAGGTGACGAGTGGTCTGTGGCCTATGGCATGGTGATGGCGTGTGTTGTGTCTGGGGCTGTGCCCCGTGCGCTATGTGAATGGTGGCGTGTGTCGTGTCTGGGGCTGTGCCACGTGCGCTATGTGAATGGTGGTGTGTGTCGTGTCTGGGGCTGTGCCACGTGCGCTATGTGAATGGTGGTGTGTGTCGTGATTGGGGCTGTGCTCCGTGCGCTATGTGAATGGTGGCGTGTGTTGTGTCTGGGGCTGTGCCCCGTGCGCTATGTGAATGGTGGCGTGTGTTGTGTCTGGGGCTGTGCCCCGTGCGCTATGTGAATGGTGGCGTGTGTTGTGTCTGGGGCTGTGCCCCGTGCGCTATGTGAATGGTGGTGTGTGTCGTGTCTGGGGCTGTGCCCCGTGCGCTATGTGAATGGTGGCGTGTGTCGTGATTGGGGCTGTGCCCCGTGCGCTATATGAGTGGTGGCGTGTGCTGTATCTGGGCCTGCACCATGTGCGCTTTGTCAGTGACTACGTGCTATGTGGTGCCCTTTGTCAGTTTGTCAGTGACTACGTGTGGTAACCGGGTGCCCTGACCTCAGGTGACACTCTGGTGCGGGTGAACGGATCGCCCGTGACGGCTGCCACACTGCCGGCCACACTGCTCAGTCTGCCTCGCCGCAGCAAGGTAACCGTCTCCGCTGCTGTCGTCACTGTGTGCGACTGTATCAGCTCTGTCCCCGCTCTGTCCCCGCTCTGTCCCCATCTGTCCCCAACTGTCCCTATCTGTCACCATCTGTCCCCATCTGCCCCCTATGCCCCCGCTCTGTCCCCGCTCTGTCCCCATCTGTCCCCATCTGTCCCCAACTGTCCCTATCTGTCACCATCTGTCCCCATCTGCCCCCGCTCTGCCCCCGCTCTGTCCCCATCTGTCCCCATCTGTCCCTATCTGTCACCATCTGTCCCCATCTGTCCCCCCTATGCCCCCGCTCTGTCCCCGCTCTGTCCCCATCTGTCCCCAACTGTCCCTATCTGTCACCATCTGTCCCCATCTGCCCCCGCTCTGCCCCCGCTCTGTCCCCATCTGTCCCCATCTGTCCCTATCTGTCACCATCTGTCCCCATCTGTCCCCCCTATGCCCCCGCTCTGTCCCCATCTGTCCCCCTATGTCCTCGCTATGTGCCGCTATGTTCTTGCTCTGTTACGCTCTGTCGGCGCGTCCTCATCTCTATCCAACTCTGACTCTCTCCCAACTCTTCCCCCCCCCCCCTGTGCCCGTCTCCGACAGTTTCCACTCTGCCTCGGGGCTCTTTCCCGTCGCTCTGCTCCGTCGCTCTGCTCCGTCGCTCTGCTCCGTCGCTCTGCTCCGTCGCTCTACTCCGTCGCTCTACTCCGCCGCTCTGTTCCGTCGCTCTGCTCCGTCGATCTGCTCCGTCGCTCTGCCCCGGCGCTCTGCCCCGGCGCTCTGCCCCGGTGCTCTGCCTCGGCGCTCTGCCTCGGCGCTCTGCCCCGGTGCTCTGCCCCGGTGCTCTGCCTGGACGCTCCGCCCCGGCACTCTGCCAGTCTCCGACAGCTTTCGTGGTGACACGATATGCTCTGCCCATCTCCGACGGTTTCCGCCCTGATACAGTATGGTGTGCCCGACTTGCGCGCCTGGTTTGTTCTCGGCCGGTCTGAGGTCTGCACTATGGCCGGCCGCGGCAGGGTAAACACGCGTCGTATCTCATTAAGTGGGCCGCCGCCGACGTTATCCCGGCGGCGGCCCAGATGGAAGTGGCGTCCCCGCGTGTGCGGCCGAGCACCGCCGGCGGATGCCCGACGGAATTCCCCGAGGCGGTGGCGCCGGCGATTTAATGCGCCACGTCGGAAATCGTGCGGGCTTGCCGGGGGCTGACGCGCTTTCTTTATTGGGGTGAGGTCGCACGGCCCGCCGAGCGTGCATCTTCGCTTTAGTGGTGTGGAGGGGTGACAAGGGTGGCCCACGTGTGACACTAATCACTACTCGATCGGGAATGATCGCTGAGTTCATGGTTGCTGTCTTAGCGGCTCTTCGCATGACATTTCGATGAATTTCCTTGGCCGATCTTATAAAGCTGCCTTTAATGCCTATTATAACATTAAGCGAATGTTTTGCTAATGCTTTACGTAAATATAAAAAAATCAGAAGCATTGTGCAAGATGGAAGATAAACTGCAACCTCTTCCACTGTATCCACCTCATATAGTTCCAATCCATCTACCTCGTATTGAATGTTTTCGCAAACCGAATCTGTGTGATGTTAATGTATGTTAATATATGTGATGTTAATGATGCTAAATTGAACTGAGGCGTCTTTCAATTTTTTTCAACCGCTTTCTCCTCTTACGGAATGCAAATTGCCTTTCGAAGAATTTCAGGAAAATAGATTTAAAATTATGCAGAAAAACATCTGAACCCCTTCGAGCGCTCCACAGTTTGGTGGAAATGTCTTGCAGATTTGGTTGAATGTCACTTGTGGCCTCTGATCGACAACAGCTGTCTAATGGGGGCAAATCATCAGGCCACTGTACTGGTAGTTGACTGCATGTTGAATTAGAATCACCAGCTCGCAACAAAACGCCCATATAATTCCTGAATCTGCTCTTCGTGAAGACAAGACATAAAAGATCAGTGTAACTATGAGCCAAAAGACAAACCAAATTCTTGGTTGCACTCTGGACACTCAACCAGTTGCCCACCAAATATGTCGATTAACCCTCTCTGGAATACTGATGCAAGCCCTCTATTCTTATGATTCTCTATGCTGTTTTTAAAGTTAAAGATGTTCAATGTGCTGCTATTTACAATGGTTTCTGGCAACTGGTTCCAGTATTATATTACCCTGTTGGTGAATAAAGACTGTCTTAACCTTGCTCTGCTGTGGTTAACTTTAATTTTGAATTGATGACCTCTAACTGCATCATTCCTGTTAAATTCAAACATTTCCATGAGATATCCCTTCTCCTGACCATGAACAAATTTAAAGACCTGGATGAGCTTTCCTCTCAGCCTTCAATATCTAAGTGAAAACATATTCAATTTCTTCAATGAATTAATCATGCGCTTGCGTGTTTTGTTACGGGCAATTAATAGACTTGTGTTTCGGTAGATTCGTGCATTTGATTGCGTATGAAGCCTAAGTACGCGACTGTGTTTCAACTTCACTATGCAGTCGAAGATTGGTAGAACCGGGGCCAAGGTATGGCATGGGCGGTAAATGACCACTTGATCGACCGCTCGAAAACCAACACGGTCAAGGGAGTCAAGTCCACTTCTGTAGCATGCCAGACACGCTCATTCGAAGCATTGCCATGCTCGGCATAGAGATGACTAAAATCGAGACCATACCCATATTTGCATAGTTTGTTTGGCTTCCCCGTGCATAACGTGCCAGTGGTTTAGCCTGTATAAAATAATCTTGGCAGCAGCACAAGACGTATGGGGTCATGCATTTATTCATTTTGGCAACTACAGACGGCAATATTTCTACTTTATTGCTGACTTGAATGTCACCGTGTAGGCTGGGATTGGCAGGGACAGCGTCGTTTGTGTTTTGGTGCCAGAGAAGTGGGAGTGATTGCGGTAGTGAGTGAGTGAGCGGGGGAGTGGGTGAGTGAATGCGTGGGTGGGTGGGTGGGTGGGTGGGTGGGTGAGAGACTGAGTGAATGAATGGATGAGTGACTGAGTGTGTGTGTGAGCGAGTGAGTGAGTGAATTAATGAGTGAGTTGTAGGCTGAACATATCATGGTCGTCTTGAGCGGCCGGACACAGCGATGTAGCCGACGTGACACTGCCGACTGACACTCTTGCGACGCCGCCTTCACGGTTCGGCTTCGCCGTGCCAGGAGAGCCCTGATGGCAGGGCGATCGGGGCGCCGTTTGGTTGACAGTGCGGCGTGAATCTCCGGTCGGACGCAGCGGCTGCGGCCATTGCCGGTAAATGGCGATGGACTCGGCGCGCCATTAGTTGGCGCCGAATCTGGCACCGGCTGAATGGCGCCGTCGCCACCGCACGGGAAATGGAGTCGTCGCCAGCTTTAATTTCGCGTTCCACCTCTCAATTCCCGGCCGGCCATAGCTATAGCTTATTTCGTGGCGCTCGAGCAACAGCCGCCCACCTGTGGAGCGGATGCGGACCCGTCCCCTTCCAACTGCATGCCGGCAGGCCGTTCCTCGACTGTGGAGGAGCGGCAGCGGCGCGAGGCGCGTCCATGGGCAGCCGGAGGCCGTGTGGTGGTGCCGGCGGCTGTTGTGCCGGCCGTGTGGTGGTGCCGGCGGCTGTTGTGCCGGCCGTGTGGTGGTGCCGGCGGCTGTTGTGCCGGCCGTGTGGCGGTGCCGGCGGCTGTTGTGCCGGCCGTGTGGTGGTGACGGCGGCTGTTGTGCCGGCCGTGTGGTGGTGCCGGCGGCTGTTGTGCCGGCCGTGTGGTGGTGACGGCGGCTGTTGTGCCGGCCGTGTGGTGGTGCCGGCGGCTGTTGTGCCGGCCGTGTGGTGGTGACGGCGGCTGTTGTGCCGGCCGTGTGGTGGTGCCGGCGGCTGTTGTGCCGGCCGTGTGGTGGTGGGGTTGGTGGTGCCGGCGGCTGTTGTGCCGGCCGTGTGGTGGTGCCGGCGGCTGTTGTGCCGGCCGTGTGGTGGTGTCGGCGGCTGTTGTGCCGGCCGTGTGGTGGTGCCGGCGGCTGTTGTGCCGGCCGTGTGGTGGTGACGGCGGCTGTTGTGCCGGCCGTGTGGTGGTGCCGGCGGCTGTTGTGCCGGCCGTGTGGCGGTGCCGGCGGCTGTTGTGCCGGCCGTGTGGCGGTGCCGGCGGCTGTTGTGCCGGCCGTGTGGTGGTGCCGGCGGCTGTTATGCCGGCCGTGTGAAGGTGACGGTGGCTGTTGTGCCGGCCGTGTGAAGGTGACGACGGCTCTGAGATGTGTGTGACACCCCTGGTCGTGGTGGAGATGTGAGGTGGCCGTGGGCCCCTTGCCGGTGAGGTGAAACATCAAACCACCACGCCTTGACGAGGTATGACCTAACGTCTGCCTTTATGTGGAGACCTGACGTGACTTGATGATATGCAATTAGAGGAACGAAATCTTGTCGGGACCGGACGTAAATAGGCACGGATCGTTGCGGTCGAACGCGAATTAGAAACACAGACCCTGATTAGCTTCAGGCTATTAGCTTCCAGCTGTTTTCATCGTTGATCACGCTCGTATTATAGAAGATATGCGATGAAAGGCTCAGGGCGCTTAAGTCACTCCACGAACCTCCAATGGCTTTCGGATGGCGTGACCTTTGCCATCAGCTGGTAGAGGTAATGGTTTCCTGCGCAGGGTATCCTAGGTGGAAGTAGTACCAACTCTGAGGGTGAAACATATTGTTATCAGCCCAAGTCCCATTACACCCTTACTGCTTTTAACCCCTCCCCTGTTCTATGCCGCCCATATTCGTTTCTCATAGTCCATGATGTGCTTCGATTGAACAGTAGAGAAAATAATTCCATGCCATTACACTAACCGAACAATGGGCGCGAAATGACCAAACCTAGTCGATGCGCCCTAAAACTCAAATAGCCAACCAACCAACCGCCAACCCACTGGTTCTCTTCCCCCACACACTTTTTTCCTTGAATCGACATAACTCTGCCTGAACATCGTAATTAGTATCATTCTTGACTTCCAGATCCATTTTCTGTGCGCGGGATTCGTTCTTTCTTCCATACAGGATACGGCAAGTTGACGATTAAGCCCTGGATGTGCTGCATCAACCATTATACTTCTTCGCGTTGACTGTAACCCTGAATGAGCTACATCGGCCATCATGCTTCTTCGCGTTGACTGTGGCCATAAATGAGCTACATCAGCCATTATGTTTCTTCACGTTGACTGTAGCCCTAAACTGTAGAACTATCGTTCTATTGACGTCACATGGGCTGTTTTATATGTGAAGATATTCTGTGGAACAACTCAAAACTCGTGCATTTTGTTAGCTCGTTCAGTTACCTGCCAACGACAGTATTCCAGAATACGCACATGCCAAGGCAATAGTTTCCATCCAGCAGTGAAGCTGTAAGTTCTGGTAGCTAGTGATCAAGGACTGGTCGAAGCAACGTACAGTCTAAATAACTAACTAACAAATTGCCCTCGCTGCGCCTTTCGGTGCCGTCTCGGTTCTCGATTGCACATAGTGAACGGTCGTGACCAGACTCGGCTCGTTACTGGAGCCACTGACGCCTAATGGTTCCGTTCCCACACATTAATCTCCATAGGAGGTCAATGCCAGTATACCCGGGCGGCGCGGGGCGTATCTAGGCGTACACCTGGGGTGGTCAGGTGGCCTTATTTAGAGCAGTATTGACCTCTGTTCACGATTTGCGAAACATAATTTGGAACGTCCTGCATGAGAAACATTTTAAAGCTGAGGCTCGGACCCAAAACTATTGAGATCTGATGGTTTAAAGAAAATTGCGGTAATTGTTCTGCCTTGTTCCCTCTCCGTCGGTCGGTTAGATCCGTCCCTGGTTCCACCCACAAACGCCTCCAGGTTCCAGTGCGACTGCCAGTCTATTGTCGGATTTTCTCCGAATTGGCAACTTAATCTGCGAATACATACACCCGTGCTCCTGGTGTTGAACAGACTCGCGTATTAGTGCCGCCTGCGCGGCAATAAAGTTACTTGAAATGAAAGTCGCAAACAGACCTGACCAATTGTTCGGACACTATGGATGCTTTTTCCGCTATGTTGCATCATCAGCTCCGTGGTATTTATCTCACCTTTCTGGGGCTACTTGGAACATCATCATTCTATGATGTTTTGCTTCATCATTGTTGTTCATGCAGAACTTTCAAACTGTTCATTACTCGCAGTCATATTGATGCCCATGAATTCCCTCAGGTAGCGTATCAGCTGTGATGTTACGACCCATTTCAAATGTTGTGCGTGTGCTGTGCCATCTGTCGGGCCCTAGCATTGCTGTTCCTGCCGAAATGTGGATACAAAATACTTTTCACTGAGGATTGAAATTCCAACTTAAGCTTCGTTAGCACTTACGTGCCTATGTGTGGAAGTGGTGCAACCCCTTCACTCAATCACGTTTTCTGGGCTTGCGAGCCATACCGTATTACGATAGCGCCCTGAAATTTCTGATATATGATGCATTTTTGTGCATTTTCTGGCTCAATAAAAAGTTTCGAATCGTGTCATGTCACGTATGAATGACGAGGGAGGCGAAATCTGTCTAAAACGGCGATGTTGTCATGCACACATCAGTACTGGTGATTAAATGCACGGCGATGCTGTTGGGCACATATCAGTGTTGGTGACTAAAGGCACGGAAATGTTGTTGTACATGCACCGGTATCGGTGACTATGCGACGTGTCGGCCAGCCCGACCGTCACGCGCTGGCCTCGCTGGCCTAGCTGGCCTCGCTGGCTCCGCTGGCTGCTGTCACGCAGCTGCAGACGATGTCTCGCAGTCTCGCGCCTAATTACGGTGAACCAAAACAAAAACAAAACAAAGCGAAACGTAAATTGAAACAAAGCACCAACTAATGGGCGGCTTCGTACAAACACACACTACGCATTTGCGAGCCAAGGCGAGGCCCAGGCGTCTGTGCAAAACGAAGTCGGGATAAATGACTCGATGCAGCCCCACTGGATCCGGATATGCTGTCACAATCCAGCTCCACTGCATCGTGTAGTCCGTCACAATTCAGCCCCACTGCACTTTGTGGTCCCTCTCGTTTTGGAACCCTTTCAATCTTATGTTTATTTTGTTGTTTCAGGCGCAGATTTCATTACCACGAGTCGACGTGCACTTTATATTTTGATCAGCTTTCATCACAAAATGTTTGTTTTGACGTACTAATTTACTCACAATCATTGTTCGAGGGGAAGATTTTGAGGCTGTACTTATCGTCCCTTTATGCACAAAAACAAGCCTGGTTTTAGTGATGTCATTGGTGAATGTATCGCACCCGAGGTTACTTTAGCCACGCATCCACATCTGAAGGCTCGTGAGTATAGGACACAAAAGGCAATGCTGCCCAGACTGATACACGAAGGCACATTGGACTATGTTGAGCCTCCTGCACTCGCCTCGCTCCTCTTGCGCTCTTAATGGCTCGTACTGTGCACTGGGTAAACTCTGCATGAAGCCAACATTTTGGTGCTGTGCCACATTAAATAATGAGCCGGACATCAAAAGCAGCATGACATCACATCACTATTTGGCGTTGCCATGGCATGCTTAACATAATTATATTGCAATATAGAGGAACGGTTCGAATTTGTTTCAAATGCTTCTCCTTTCAGATATGCTTTTCTCCAACTGTTGAATACTCTCAAACTTTAGATTGTGCAGTCTATGCTACATATTACATGTCATGAAATGCTATGGTAATCCATTTGGTGAACATTTGGTGAACATGGCGCTACTTTTAACATTTTCAAAGAAGACCCAATGAACAAAAACAACGTCAGTGACAACAATCGAATATTATTTCTCCTTAAAAAACATTTGTGTGCATGCCAAACTCTTTGAATCTCTGGAATGCTCGTTGCTACCGACTGATGTGTGAACAAAGCAACAAGAACACAAGCACTATTGCAAAAATAGAGTTGAGTCAGACTCTGTGATAGATAGGTACATATGATTCAGATGTTTTTGAAATGTAGAAGTCGACCTAACATTCAGCTGGCTTTTATGCTAGCATTCAGTGACTGTCCAGTTGTACCGAATGGGAATTCTTGGCATGTATTGTAATCAACTGAAAATGTCATGTCCTGTTGTAATACAATTTCTCACCGAAATTAAAGCACAAAAACTAGACTCTCGTAATGTATCCAACAGGTTAATTTACAAAAAAAAATAGTTGTACTAACACTGAGCCAGTTGCTGCCGTGCAAATTTGAACGCATTCATCCTATTTTATTAAAACATAATATAATTATAATTTGTATGTACAATGCCTCATTTTATCTGACGTTTACATGTCCACTTAAGACATTTGAATGATTGCATGAACTGTGGGCATTATTTACATTACTAAGGAGCAAGGTCCGATACCTAGGCCAGATATGTATTCGCGGAACAGGGCTTCCTTAGTTTGCCTTTTTTAGAGAGAACAATGTCCCATTGCTCCATAGCATCCAAATATGAACTATACATAGGCGTCCAGCATAATTCCATGGGTAGGGCTTCAATGTTATTATCGGATTTATATGTTTAGACATTGAAAAAGATATTCCTATTTTTGGTTACTTCTTTCAGCTACCCGAATATGGACAAGTATAAATATATGGTGGATAGTCTTGCTTCCAACATCAAAATCCAATGAATATTGCTGAACCTTTAACTTCACATGGAAAAAAATTGGTAGATCTGGGCGCATATGCCGTCGTCCCAACCTCGTCTTTCAGACACGCGAAATTGGAGCCCACCCGAGTGTACTGGAGTAAGAGACCTGGTCTGGTGGCACATGACCTTTCAGTCTGTTGCCGACAGTGTCTTAAGTGCATTGTGTGCGGTGGTGAACAGTTAGTTTAGACCGAGCCCGCACTGCTATGATGTTTTTATGTGTGCAACAGATATACAACGATAATAACCTTGCTGGTTTGTTTAAAGACCGCGATCATCTTCTTGATGAAAGTATGTTGTTTTCGTGTGTTCTCCCTCCTCCATTTGTTCAGTAAAATATAATCATTTTTTGTTATAAAGGATCGGGATGTGGTCAGGTGCTTTTGTATTGTATACACATCGACTGCGTCGGTTAAGTTTCAAATATATCTTGTCTCCCCCAAATTAAAAGTGATGTTCTAGCTATGACCTACAAGAGGTCACGAGCAGGGAAGGTGAAAGTGTTCGGAAATAATCACAATTTACGGTACTGTATATTGTTTCCTGGTGACGCATAATTTTCGTATGCCAAGGTCGGCCAAGGCTGGTGACGTGCCATGTGGTGCCGAAAATGACGATTCTACGAAAGTCGGCCAACAACGGCTTGAACCCGAAGTATTGAGCATGAGGTACTTATCAACAGCATGGTCTAACAGGCCTGCACGACTAAATTGCATTGTGTGTATGTGAGATTCGTATTCCATACCAAACTTGATGGAAACGGGTAGTCACATCTGAAATGTTTTATGTCTGGAGGTAAAAACTACTCCACTTCACTTTTTATCAAAGTACCCTGAGTGTAACACGCACGAAAATAATCGTTCACCAAGGTCGCGACGATCTTGTTTGACCCTGCGAAGTCCACTGACCTGAGATAGTACTCATTTGTCGTCGAGAAACGTCCGGGAAATGCGAGATGTTTTCGCGCATTAACCACTGCGACGTTGGCGTATTATATCTAGACGTTTCCCCAAATATATCGTGATTGATCAGTGATCTAAGTTAATGGAAATATTGTTGGCTATATATTTGGGTTTAGGGGCACATCGACTTTGTCGGTCATGCAGCCCCCATGCGAAAATCTTGTAGTTTCGAAGTAGATACGGAGCCAGAGGGGATGGAGTTGGATGCCTCCATCCGATGTTTGTGGGGCTTCCAAGACAAATCAGCGGAGCGACCGACCGGCTGGCGGCAGCCGTCCGGATGCGTCATGCCCCGGCCTGGTCTGAACGGTGAGGCCGGGCTGGCCAGGCGGATGGCCGCGTGACAGCTGGACGGGGAGGCCGTGTCCCGTCCCGACCCGGCCTGGCCATGGACCCGACCCGACCTGAACGGTGAGGCCGGGCTGGCCAGGCGGATGGCCGCGTGACGGCTGGACGGCGGGCGGCCGTGTCCGTCCAGACCTGGCCTGGCCATGGCCCGACCCGACCCGACCCGGCCTGGACGGTGAGGCCGGGCTGGTCAGGCGGATGGCCGCGTGACAGCTGGACGGGGAGGCCGTGTCCCGTCCCGACCCGGCCTGGCCATGACCCGACCCGACCCGACCTGGACGGTGAGGCCGGGCTGGCCAGGCGGATGGCCGCGTGACGGCTGGACGGCGGGCGGCTGTGTCCCGTCCAGACCTGGCCTGGCCATGGTCCGACCCGACCCGACCTGGACGGTGAGGCCGGGCTGGCCAGGCGGATGGCCGCGTGACGGCTGGACGGCGGGCGGCCGTGTCCCGTCCAGACCTGGCCTGGCCATGGCCCGACCCGACCCGACCTGGACGGTGAGGCCGGGCTGGCCAGGCGGATGGCCGCGTGACGGCTGGACGGCGGGCGGCCGGCGCGGCGGTGTCGCCGGCGACTTACGGACCATTGCTCAGCTGTCTCGCGGCCGCAGTCTGTATGCCAGACTGGCGCGGCCGATATCGATCCCGCAACGCTCAGAACTAATAGCGCGCATTTGGCGACCGGGCCGAGCCGTTCCTGGCGGGAAACAGGTGGATTGTGGGCGGATGCCATTGCCCGCAACGCTGCGACCTGTGACCTGTCGTCGGTGCAGCGTGGCCGTCGGCGGGTCCACTGTCGGTCTTGTGTCGGCCGCTGTTGGACCCACACTGGCGCCAGCTAGCAACTGGAGAACGTTGTCCCAGTATCGGAACGTGGACCATCGGGTCTGCTGTTGGGCCAACACTGGCGCCAGTTGGAAACTTGAGAACATTGTCCTAGTATATTTAATCGGTAGCTATGGGCGCTCAATGATCAAGCCTGGTCAATGCGTCCTAAAACTGAAATAACCAACTAACCGATGTATTTTACAGGACACTGTTATAAGAAGAATGTTGATTTAGAACTGGGTGGAATTGTTTTTTTGTTTTGTTTTTTTTTTGTCACCAGAATTCGCTGGATTTATTTATGTTCTTCGACCTCGAAATTGTCCTAATAGCCAAAATAAGTGATCACCACAGCAATTCCTCGACGAGTTATTGAGCGTAAAGTAGATTGAATGCCAAGGGGGTCTGATGTGTATATATCACGTCTGTAAAAGCATTAAACGTACTAAAAGTATTCCAATGTCTTCAATAACACACGATATGTAGACTATGGCTCTGCGACCCAAGGGAAGCATATCTCGAGCTCGGACACTGTTGTTGCACGCCTGGGGCTATAGAGTCTTCCACCCTGAACATTATTTTGCTTTTACGCCACCTAACTGGACTTCGGCTTAGCTCGCAGTTGCTGGACGATCCAATAAACCAGACTGAAGGATGAAAATTGCAGGTCGACACAAGGAGACAGGCTCCACGACAGATGGACCGGTAAAAACGTAATTTAATACCATGACCCTCAGAATGTAGTTTAAATGCGTCTATTGTGTTATATGCTCCAATTCGAGCAATGCCAGTTTTAGCTCAATCAAATCAACGATCGAAGAGTGATAGCCTCCGGCATTTCCCCAGACAACCGTGCATGGTGCTGTGCTTAGTGACTTATCCCTCCAAGGAAAGTAATACAATTAGCCAAAAAGTGTGCGTTTCAGATTTGAGATTGAACTCAAGAATGCTTTAGCTGGTTGGGATCTTTCATGTTTCGGATTTTCACCCGGTGACAGTGTGATCTTAGATCGCATGGCAGGACCTTGAAGGTTTGTTTTTGTTTCTAATACGCTTTGGGAAATGATGTCCATATCTGGATTTTTCAAAGTCTTCTGCGAATGTGTTATTTTTGTGAGGTTTGCTGCACCCATATTCTGTATTTGGCCGCCAAGACATGTGTGCCAATTTATCCACAGGTGATGTTACGTTATAGCTTCGTTTCACATCGACGTAAATGTGCATCAAACACCTCTTGCAGTAGAGGTGCAAGACAATTTCTCCAAGTCAGGGTGCTGCAGGATTAAAACAATGGTTTTTCGTTAGGTGTGAGATGTCGAAACGAGCACAGTAGGGTTTAGAAATCTCCCATGGAATTAGTGTCATTAATAATGTTTTTAATGTCCTTCAGACTCAAATTTGAGCCAATGGTGTAGGTACTTATGACTGTATCTTTGTCATTTGTTTTGAGATTCATAATTTAAGAAGAGCTATATTTGGGATAGGGAGAATAATAACTGTCCCACAAACTGATATTGCATGTCATATCACATTATAGGTTAACCCTTTACCTGAAAGTGGATTGAAAAATGTTTGCATACCACCATTCCTTGTCAAGAGCATGCATGTGCTACTTAGATATTGTTGGAAATGAGACACGAATATTTCATAAGCATGCATCAAGGAGCAAGATGTCAATACTTCTTGGATAAGGATGTCAATTGAGTGTTAAGAGAGTAGTATATTCCACCCTATTTCACGAATAATTTATAACTTTGGTGCTGTCACTCGACGCGGCCAAGTGGATATAAAAGTAGTGTGTGTATAGATTGATGACTGTGACAAATACATATCACTTATTGAATTTCAGCTAATCTGAAGTAATTACACGGAACACTGGTTCTTCCGGAAGATATTTACATGCCCTGCTTTGTTTGCTTTTTTCATTTGCTTCCCTTTCCCTTTGTATTAGGTAACTCCAATATAAACCTGTTTAGTGGTCGTGTTAAACAAAGGGACACGAGGTATGGGTCTGGAGACCGGATATTCTGCAGTCGTGATCATTTGTGTTACGCATGGTGGGGTGGGGGGGGCATCTGATGGCCGGCGGATTATCAGGTATAGCTGGTGGCAAGTTATAAAGCATCGTATAATGAGACAGTAATATTCAACTCTACTTAATTGTAATGAAGCCAAGGCATTGCATGTCGTCCAAGGGGCGTCGCGTGCATTGGATGATGCAGTGAACAATGCACGCATACGCAGAGGAACCGCGCGTGTTCGACCTGTCACAATGTCCTCACAAAG
The DNA here is from genome assembly GCA_034440575.1 of Imbricaverruca yamaguchii. Taxonomy (NCBI): domain Eukaryota; kingdom Metazoa; phylum Arthropoda; class Thecostraca; family Neoverrucidae; genus Imbricaverruca; species Imbricaverruca yamaguchii. Next base: position 7,971 of record JAOTOL010000511.1, on the reverse strand, counting down.
GCGTTCAGCCACTCTACCGCCACTGCCAGATCAGATACTGGACACGGGAGTACACACGGCCAGCTCCAGCCAGGGGTCACCAGTCTACCGCCAGACAGTCTACCGCCACTGCCAGATCAGATACTGGACACGGGAGTACACACGGCCAGCTCCAGCCAGGGGTCACCAGTCTACCGCCAGACAGTCTACCGCCACTGCCAGATCAGATACTGGACACGGGAGTACACACGGCCAGCTCCAGCCAGGGGTCACCAGTCTACCGCCAGACAGTCTACCGCCACTGCCAGATCAGATACTGGACACGGGAGTACACACGGCCAGCTCCAGCCAGGGGTCACCAGTCTACCGCCAGACAGTCTACCGCCACTGCCAGATCAGATACTGGACACGGGAGTACACACGGCCAGCTCCAGCCAGGGGTCACCAGTCTACCGCCAGACAGTCTACCGCCACTGCCAGATCAGATACTGGACACGGGAGTACACCCGGCCAGCTCCAGCCAGGGGTCACCAGTCTACCGCCAGACAGTCTACCGCCACTGCCAGATCAGATACTGGACACGGGAGTACACACGGCCAGCTCCAGCCAGGGGTCACCAGTCTACCGCCAGACAGTCTACCGCCACTGCCAGATCAGATACTGGACACGGGAGTACACACGGCCAGCTCCAGCCAGGGGTCACCAGTCTACCGCCAGACAGTCTACCGCCACTGCCAGATCAGATACTGAACACGGGAGTACACACGGCCAGCTCCAGCCAGGGGTCACCAGTCTACCGCCAGACAGTCTACCGCCACTGCCAGATCAGATACTGGACACGGGAGTACACACGGCCAGCTCCAGCCAGGGGTCACCAGTCTACCGCCAGACAGTCTACCGCCACTGCCAGATCAGATACTGGACACGGGAGTACACACGGCCAGCTCCAGCCAGGGGTCACCAGTCTACCGCCAGACAGTCTACCGCCACTGCCAGATCAGATACTGGACACGGGAGTACACACGGCCAGCTCCAGCCAGGGGTCACCAGTCTACCGCCAGACAGTCTACCGCCACTGCCAGATCAGATACTGGACACGGGAGTACACACGGCCAGCTCCAGCCAGGGGTCACCAGTCTACCGCCAGACAGTCTACCGCCACTGCCAGATCAGATACTGGACACGGGAGTACACACGGCCAGCTCCAGCCAGGGGTCACCAGTCTACCGCCAGACAGTCTACCGCCACTGCCAGATCAGATACTGAACACGGGAGTACACACGGCCAGCTCCAGCCAGGGGTCACCAGTCTACCGCCAGACAGTTTACCGCCACTGCCAGATCAGATACTGGACACGGGAGTACACACGGCCAGCTCCAGCCAGGGGTCACCAGTCTACCGCCAGACAGTCTACCGCCACTGCCAGATCAGATACTGGACACGGGAATACACCCGGCCAGCTCCAGCCAGGGGTCACCAGTCTACCGCCAGACAGTCTACCGCCACTGCCAGATCAGATACTGAACACGGGAGTACACACGGCCAGCTCCAGCCAGGGGTCACCAGTCTACCGCCAGACAGTTTACCGCCACTGCCAGATCAGATACTGGACACGGGAGTACACACGGCCAGCTCCAGCCAGGGGTCACCAGTCTACCGCCAGACAGTCTACCGCCACTGCCAGATCAGATACTGGACACGGGAGTACACCCGGCCAGCTCCAGCCAGGGGTCACCAGTCTACCGCCAGACAGTCTACCGCCACTGCCAGATCAGATACTGAACACGGGAGTACACACGGCCAGCTCCAGCCAGGGGTCACCAGTCTACCGCCAGACAGTCTACCGCCACTGCCAGATCAGATACTGGACACGGGAGTACACCCGGCCAGCTCCAGCCAGGGGTCACCAGTCTACCGCCAGACAGTTTACCGCCACTGCCAGATCAGATACTGAACACGGGAGTACACGGCCAGCTCCAGCCAGGGGTCACCAGTCTACCGCCAGACAGTTTACCGCCACTGCCAGATCAGATACTGGACACGGGAGTACACCCGGCCAGCTCCAGCCAGGGGTCACCAGTCTACCGCCAGACAGTTTACCGCCACTGCCAGATCAGATACTGAACACTGGAGTACACACGGCCAGCTCCAGCCAGGGGTCACCAGTCTACCGCCAGACAGTCTACCGCCACTGCCAGATCAGATACTGGACACGGGAGTACACCCGGCCAGCTCCAGCCAGGGGTCACCAGTCTACCGCCAGACAGTCTACCGCCACTGCCAGATCAGATACTGGACACGGGAGTACACACGGCCAGCTCCAGCCAGGGGTCACCAGTCTACCGCCAGACAGTCTACCGCCACTGCCAGATCAGATACTCAACACGGGAGTACACACGGCCAGCTCCAGCCAGGGGTCACCAGTCTACCGCCAGACAGTCTACCGCCAGACAGTTTACCGCCACTGCCAGATCAGATACTGGACACGGGAGTACACACGGCCAGCTCCAGCCAGGGGTCACCAGTCTACCGCCAGACAGTTTACCGCCACTGCCAGATCAGATACTGAACACGGGAGTACACACGGCCAGCTCCAGCCAGGGGTCACCAGTCTACCGCCAGACAGTCTGCCGCCACCCAGATCAGATACTGGACACGGGAGTACACAGGCCAGCTCCAGCCAGGGGTCACCAGTCTACCGCCAGACAGTCTACCGCCACTGCCAGATCAGATACTCAACACGGGAGTACACACGGCCAGCTCCAGCCAGGGGGTCACCAGTCTACCGCCAGACAGTCTACCGCCAGACAGTTTACCGCCACTGCCAGATCAGATACTGGACACGGGAGTACACCGGCCAGCTCCAGCCAGGGGTCACCAGTCTACCGCCAGACAGTTTACCGCCACTGCCAGATCAGATACTGAACACGGGAGTACACACGGCCAGCTCCAGCCAGGGGTCACCAGTCTACCGCCAGACAGTCTGCCGCCACTGCCAGATCAGATACTGGACACGGGAGTACACACGGCCAGCTCCAGCCAGGGGTCACCAGTCTACCGCCAGACAGTCTACCGTCACTGCCAGATCAGATACTGGACACGGGAGTACACACGGCCAGCTCCAGCCAGGGGGTCACCAGTCTACCGCCAGACAGTCTACCGTCACTGCCAGTTCAGATACTGAACACGGGAGTACACACGGCCAGCTCCAGCCAGGGGTGAACAGAAAAAACGTTCACGGGAGGAAAGGCGACCGCCTCTTCCAGGCTAAACACCGTTACAGCAGGGTGCCAGGTTCTTCGTGGAAGAGATTGAAAGCGAGTATAATGATGAGGTGAACTTGTATGACAAAATATGTTATTCGCAGTGGGCCAGTACTGACCGGTGCATGCCGGTTGATAGCGTTCAGTCACATGAAGACTTCGTCCCCATGTTAAGCCAAAGCATGGCTCGGTAAAAAGAAAGAAAGAACTTTATATTTCACAAATCCCATGCCGCGCTTTCAGCGATCTTGCAGATTCAGTTCGTCCGTGGGAGATGACTTGTCGGTGATTTCCCAGATAATTATTTGTTCATTATGCAGGATTTTCATGGCTTCCGTTTGGACACTACCTAAGCCACAGTGGCCGCTTGCCGCCGCAGCCACCTAAGCCACAATCGCTGGTTGCCGCCGCAGCAACCTTAGCCACAGTCGCCGCTTGCTACCACAGCCACCTCAGCCACAGTCGCCGCTTGCTACCACAGCCACCTCAGCCACAGCCGCCGCTTGCTACCACAGCCACCTCAGCCACAGTCGCCGCTTGCTACCACAGCCACCTCAGCCACAGTCGCCGCTTGCTACCACAGCCACCTCAGCCACAGTCGCCGCTTGCTACCACAGCCACCTCAGCCACAGTCGCCGCTTGCTACCACAGCCACCTCAGCCACAGTCGTCGCTTGCTACCACAGCCCCGAAGCTGCGCACATCGCATGCCAGGCCTGGCCGCAATTCTACTTTTCTCACGGATGCTCGGCTCAAGATAAAACTGATATAACTTCGCGAACATGTGCTTTCACCTTCGGTACTTTGACTTCAACTGTGATTGGCACTTTACGATATCACATGCGAAGAATGTATGTGATGGAATTCAGACGACTGTCAAGGGGACAACGGCTAAAGACATTCCTACATCCACACCACAACCGAATTTTAACGGCATAGGCTGTTCGAATTGCTTGCCAGCAAGTTTATTTCAGTCAACCAGTTTCTCTTTGTTAACGATTAGAAAGTGTTGGAGAATATCGAGGTACTCCAGGGATGCCTCTTGAAGTCGTTGACTGTGAAAGGGTCCAATGATTTGCGGAAGTTTTCCCTCTTCGATCTGCATACAATTATGGCTTGTGAAGTATCAGGAAGCACAGGGCGCAATATGCGGTATGCAAGATGTAGGATACTAAACTGGTGGATCATATAGTTATGCTAGATGGTACATAACACGTAGCATACTAGCTGTTAACACGTGACAACAATCCGTGCGTCAGTGGCACTTATGGTGTAGTTTATATACCACGCGCCCTGGAGGATCTCTGAAAATTGCGCGCACTGGAGGGGGTGCGGACTCCGCCCCCTAAGATATCGGCTCCTGTTAAAGGTGGAGTAACGAAATTCGCTGGGTGGATGGGTACAGTAGTGAACTCTATTGTGCGCAAATTTAATGACCTTAGGTCAATATATTCAAGGTGAAATGAGGTCACATATGTCAAAATTTTCTTGTTTTGCGTGGCTTGACTTGTCATTGTTATGGATCGCTGTGGTTGTGTTCAGATGCTCCAAAATGGGCGTCAGTGGTGTTTTCGACATTACTAATGATGCAATACAGACGCTAGACCCTGCATTTAACCTCAGGTCACCTATATAGCAGCACTTTATCAGCCGGAAATAACTGGGTGGGCGGCCTTAGTTACCGGAACCGGGCCTTCCACCCAACTACTCTGTCTGGCGGCTCGGCGCATTCGGCTTCGCGAAAGAAGAGTAAAGTGCATAAATAAAGTATGGAAAACGCTAAGGTGCACAATGACAAACAGTAGTTTTCAGGATGTGTATGGAGTAACATGCAGTGACATTAATTGCGTGACAGTAATTTGCATTAATGGCAACATTCCAGTTGACTAAATTTGGTTCCACCTGTCATGAACTTGACCTGACTTGACCTCGGTTACTTGGCATACCTTGAAACTATATAGCATGACAATATACATCAAACAAGTCGCTGGTGTTGCGAAGAACACCAGCGAACTTCCCTTTTGCCAATTTACTGGAAGCGCATCAGCGCCGATTTTTGTGGTCTGACGCTATGTATTTTTTTCAACTTTAACGACCCCTTACTGGAATTCGGCAGATTTCCGTTTTTCTTGCTTTAAACAACGCGCCGGTCATGTTTAAGGAGGTACGCAAAAATGGGTATATCGACCAGTAAAATCTGGAGTTATGAACGAAAAGTCGGAGGGGTGGGCGGATTTCGCCAACCCCTCCCCCTCCAGTGCGCGTGCTAATACATTCAGCCGCCGTTAAGTATGTTGGTTGGTTATTTGGGCTTTCGGGCGCATCGACTGCGTTGGTCATACAGCGCCCATGTCGTTAAGTATGTCTGGAAAGCGAGTGTGTGTGTGGAGTTTTAAAGAGTACTTGTGCAGATATAAAGTTTCAACGAGATTAGACGAGGCGCACGGTGCCTGCTACTCGCGTCTTGTTGGTTTTTTACCGGGCAAACATTTTTAATCGATGCACAAGGGTTCGGCCACCAAACAGGGAAGGACTATTGTTATTGTTGTTACTTGGGCTTTAGGGCGCTTCGATGAGAGTTGGTCATTCGCGCCCGAGAGAACGACTATAGCGAAGACAACACAATACGTTGCTAGAGAATGCGTATATCCAAAGACATCATACATCCAGACAACTTGTCCAAGCTAATTCCGCAAGGAAAAAGACAAGATTTTCACCGCCGTCATGTCAAGATCAAGTCACGCGACCTACGGTCGCGATGCCACGGGACCAAAAAATTGATGAAAATTGGATTCCAAAACAATTGAAATATTTTTGTTTAGTTCGGTCTGAGCTCGGTAATGCATGCTAATCTGGTAATAAAATTTTTCCTGCGATATGTCAACGCTAAGCATGCTATGTACCATGATCTCACCAGAACATCATAATTTATGAATCAGTGACAGTTGATCTGATCGAGTTCAGAGTCGCACAGCTCGAATCGCATCATTAGATGACCCCATTGACATATTTATGCACAATTATGAGAGCTACCACAGGTTGATCTGTCGTCAAATACTCCAGACGGGAACTTGTAGCAGGGCGTCGATCACGTACTTACACAGCAGTACGGTGACTGTGTGGAGAATGAAAAGTATCGCGCCCCTCCGTAAGTTATGTTAATGAAATGATCAAAGTTCAGAAGTTCCAGAAGTATTAATTAAGCAAAACTGAAAAGTCGTAGCCGGATGGAAGCTCCTTAATGCTCTTTAATTAATCATGCTGCATTCAGGATTTAGCCTGTGTTTGCTTTCATGAAGTTGGTCGTTTTGTGCTCGCGTGGTAGCTAATTGGATGACTTCCGCCGGGACTTGTGCTTTTGTGTGGAGCGTTAAACGATGGTTGGGCCTGGAGTAGTTTGTTCCCGCTTTCAGGGGTTAGGATCTGCTTGGGATTGTTCTTTAGCGGCTTGGGCGGGTGCTTAGGCACCATTTTATAGGCTGATTAGCTTATACCTCTCAAGCAGTTTTGAGCGACTGGGAACAGGTGTGAGCAGTTGGGAACGGCTCGTGGCAGACGCGAGTGGTTGGGACCTGTTGTGAGTTGCTAGGACGATCATCTTGTTGCTGTCGCTCTCGATGGCTGAGTAGAATCGAAATTGCGACCTGCGGACGAAGGAAGATAACGGACGGGGGTCCAGTAGTCTAAGGGTAAGTCTCACGATCGAAAGATTGTGGGTTTGAGTCTTACCTGCCGCTACTCTTCGCCCGCGACCAGTCGGCGTGAGAGATTGGCGACGCTACATGACTCAACGGTCGACGTATCGTAAAACCAACAACCACCAAGATGACGGACGTGAAGGGAATGCGAAATGGAAATGGTGAGGGATGGGAGCAGATAGCGGTAGCTCGGTCGGTAGAGGTTCGATTCTTGATCGTATGATTGTGGGTTCGAATGCCACAACCGGCAGGGTTACCGAGTCCACCCACGACCAATCGAAGTGAGAGACGTCGATCGGTCTCTAACTGTAGACGCATATTCAGATGTAGTTCTAAGTATATATGTATATATATATATATATATATATCATATATATTACTATGTATATATATATATATATATATATATGTGTACATATGTACATGTGCATATATAGTTATCTATTTATTTATGTATTCATTTATTTATTTATAACTATGTCAACTATGTCCTGCAAAAACAGCTGTTGTACGACAGCCATTAGGTTTAATGGAAACGAAATCATTCATTTGGACACCGTTATCTCTTCAAGGGCGAAGCGCATTCTATGCCAGATGCTTTTGCATTCGTTTCCGTTGCTCTGGGTTCGCGAGTACCAATGTGACAAATTGCATTTCGCTAGGCCAAAATTAGTTTCTAAGCGTATTGATATTTATTTATATTTTGCATCGCAGAATAATGCTTTCAGATGACGATACTCCTGATTCAGTTTACAACCCTCGTAGGTGTTATCAAGAGGATTGGATCTTGAAACTTGTAGTGCTTGTTTTGATGCCTTATCTTGTGGCTCTATTAACATCAGCTAAATTAAAACTTCGAGAACTTCGACTGGCATTTCCCCCGAGGACAAACACTAGAAATTGACTTCAGAAACAACCGAATTGCTACAGCAGCTGTGGGAGCAGCATAAACAAGTTCCTGTGTCCCTGCCATCAACTTCTTCGTGCTTCGCAGTTAAGCTCGAGGGCGCGATCTAAAGTAGCGGGATTGCA